>JAVJIF010010367.1:0-139862 GCA_038442645.1 Agave tequilana | reverse complement strand
CGACTAACAGATACGTAAGTCGACTAAACTGTGAAACAGAGAGTTGAGTTTCTGATTCAGGAAAAGTTAGTCGACTAGGGTGGAAAGAGAGTCGACTAACAGTGATTATAGTCGACTAATAAATAAACTAAGTCGACTAAAACTGTGTTCCAGAAAAGGTTACGTTTCAAAACAAATGGGTTAGTCGACTAGTTCCTAGGTCAAGTCGACTAATCGTGGTCTGAAAACAGGGTACAGAACAGAATTTGATGGTTGAATTTGAAGGCCAAAAGCATGATTTTGAAGGCACAAATGTACATGAATTGTAAACACAGTATACTAAGAAGTTTACAAGTCTTGGTGAGTAAAAATACTCACAAGGAATGGTTAATTGGAGCTATACGCGTTCAAAGGGAGCGTTGCCGACGAACTTGATCCTCGGCGATAATGGACACGATCCCAATCCACAAGTTGTAGTTGCTTGAGATGGAGGTGATGACTTAGGTGAGCTTTTGGAGTTGGTGGTGGAGTTTTGAGATGGAGGAGGATTTGGTGAGGGCAATTTCTTTGGTGAAGTGAAGTAAAAAAGGAAAAGAAGTGTGTAAAGGAAATGTTTATATAGGTTTTAGATTTTGTAAAGGAGTTGCAAATAGGGTAGAAGAGAGGGGGTTTTTGCAAATAGGGGAGGTGAGGTGTCCCTTCTCTTGGCCACTTGCCGGCCATGGTGGGAGGGAGAGAGAGAGAGAGAGGGGCATTAATGAGGGAGTTGGTGGAAGTGTGTGGAGGTGAAATTTTGGAAAAGATTGGAATTTTGGAAAATGGAAAAGCTTGTGGTTGTGGAGGAAGGAAGGAAATTAAGAAAAAGAAAAAGGAAAAGAAATTATAAATGAAGATATTTTCTCTTGGATTTAAATGAAAAGACAAATTCCCGGGTTAAGTCGAGGATGCGGGAAAACGTTTCGGAAAATACCGAAATCGTCCGAAATTCAAGTATCTCGGAACGACTCGCAAAATTTACTAAAAATCAAGAATATTATTCTTAAGACTCATGGTGAAATCCGTTTTAAGAAATACATTATAGTTTTAAAACTAAAAATCCCGGAATCAGTTAGCTACCGACTCCGTTGAATTTTCATAAAATCATAAAATTCCCAGAAAAAGTATTTAGGTAAGAAATGTGATTCTAAGAAATAATGTCTAAAGACTCATCTAGAAATTTCAAACCGTTCGTAAATTAAAAATCCGGGAATCGATCAGCGACACTGGTCGACGCCGGTTTTGAAGATTTTCAATTTAATTCAGGAAAAATCCAGAAAATCATAGAAAATATAATATTGGAAAATAATATTTGAAACTGAAATCGGTCAAATACAGAAAGTAAATCGAAAAATACGATCGGAAAACTGAAATACGCAAACTAAGTACGTATTCTGGGACGGGGTATTACACACTAACCCAAGCCTAACTTAATAAAAAAGTAGACGTTGGCCCTAGGGACATCTCGGACTCACTTAGGAGATTATCCTAAGGGGGAAAAGTGTTGGAATTTGACTCTTGCAAAATCAGTGTCTAGGAAAGGGATTGAGGGCGAAAGCCCGAAGGTTGGTGGTTATTTAATTAAGGAACGTCTTTGACGGAAAACCTCCCAACAACCTTGCCCTGACCTGGCTGATTAGCTTGTGGTCAAAGTCTACACTAAAACTCCCGTGGACGGTCTAATCAGTTAGAGTCGTCTAGGTCATAGGTCTACCCTAACTTAGGTTAGAATTTTTTTCTTTTTTGTTTGTTATTTATTTGTTTGTTTGTTTTGTTTGTATTTCATTGTGTGATATGGCTTATAATAACAATTTTTCCAACTTTAATAATAATCCATATTACACACCGACTTCATTTTCGGATATTACCAACCGGCATACCATAACTTTGACCAACCTAGTGTGGCGGATTGGTCTTATCTGAATAAATATGACCCATACCCCCCATCTAACTATAATTTCCATAATAATTTCAACTCTTCACCGAGTCAGTGGGGATTCACTTACCCCGAGCATAAATTTCCAACCACCTTGTCCTCCTTCTCCAACCAGTCCATAATATTTTCAAGATACATACTCAATTCCACCAATCCAAAATAAAGCACCATCAATTTTGGAAATGAGTATGCGTGAGTCCAAATACAAATCCCAAAATCTGATGGACTCACAATTTCACTATCACTTCCAAGACAACACTTCATCTTTTCATCAAAATAATGAATTCATCAATTATGGAAAGATGCTTGAAGCCATGACTCATGCTCAAAATGCTAGAAATCGTGACATAGATATGATGGTCGAATCTCTACGTTCTCACCGTTTGACCAGATCTGGTGTCACTAGCCACTCTGTTAAAGCCAATGAGTCATGTAGTTTGGAAATCAAGATTCTATTTCAGCACGCTCATCTGAACTTGTCCAAACTTCAAATCGCATTGACATTTTGGCAAGTTTTCCTTTTCCTGAAATAGAACTTGAAAATGAATATGATCTTGAACCCCAACTTAGTGATTTAATTCTTCTTCTGATTCAATAATGACTCCGGTATCGTTACCTGACTTCAATCTTTCCCGGATTCGACATTGGATCCTGTCCCAATTCATAATGAAGTTGAATCACCCATCTTTGAGGATCATATTGAACTTGACCAATTATACACTTCTGAAGATACTATTGACAAATTGGCAAGTTTTCCATTTTTGATACTGAACTCAATGAGATATGTGACTTAGATTCTCACAATCTCTTTACTTCTGAAGACCTATTCGCTGACAAGATCATGTGTCTGGATAAGTCAATTCAGGGTCAGTTAACGGATGCACATTTCGGATGTTGACCTTAGTTTTGAAGAATTGTATGGCGATGAGCTAGAATTCCTTAATATTGGAAGTAAAGAGATATCACCCATATTAGGTCACATTCCATTGTTGGACAATACATGTGGACTGGAGTTTCAACTTCTTGACTTGGACCTAATTCCTGAACTCAGTTCGACTCCTGAACCTTTACTGACTAAGTCACCTTCCTGAGTCGGTATTAGTTCCTGTCTTCCCTGAGTCCAAGTCAACTGTTCTATCATTTCATACTCCATTCTGGACAAGGTGGTTGACAAATTTGACTCCAAATTAGTTGTGGAATATGAAAATTAGATGGGGTTAAATACTTAATAAAAATCCTCATGGATTTATCTTTTTAATGGGTTATATTCATGATATTTCTGGTGGGTTTTCTCCGAACCCAAGCAAAGATGATTGGGCCGCCTTTCGTGGACCATCAGACCACCACCGGAACCACCACCTTAAGGTAATTTTTGTCCCTCTCTATTTGTTTCATGCATACATATATCATGATGCATTGAGGACAATGCATGAAATAAGCGTGGGGGAGGGTTTACTAACATAGAGTTTTTAGATTTTCTTTCTTTTACACTTCTTTTAGAGTTTTTAGATTTTCTTTTTTTACACTTCTTTTAGAAATAAATAATAATAATAATAATAATAATAAAACTTTTTGAAATAAGAGATAAAGTTTTGATCTATTTTTAATAAAATTAAGATGATCTTAGAAATTAAGAAAGCCTTAATTATGACATCTTAAACCTAGTTGAAATAATAGATCTTCTTTAAAATTATAGGCTAAGTAAGAAAAATTGGGGAGATATTTTTATCTTGAATTTTTTGCCTTAGATAGTATGCACTTCACACTTACACATTTTTTGGGATGGAAACAAAGACCAAAAAAAGCCATAAAATAAATAAATAAATAAATAAAAGAGAAAAAAATATAAATAAAATATCACTTATTAAGCTGGAGAATTATGCCTCAAGAAGCATGATTATTCACGCCTAACGGTGATTAAAAGAATAATCCCCCTTAGTTTTGTGGCTTTTTTTTCACTCGAGTCCTTAAATCCGAGGGATGTTTTCTCATCTGGTGCCCTAAGATCTACTGGTTTGGGAGTCATCGGTTATAGGCTCGTTACATGGGTGAACTAGAAAGCCTAAACTAAGGAAGAAATATATATATATAAATAAATAAATAATAAATGGCTTTATGGTTAGAGTTGAAATCCTAGAAATTTTCACTATCACAATGTGCATACTATCTAGTTTTATGAAAGATAAAATATTCAATCCAATTTTGAATTCTTACCTTAATTGAAGACAAGATCCTGCATGGAGACTAAGTTTTAGGAAGAATGATTATAGGTGGACTTATGACCTTAGATCACTTATATTTTTGCAAAAATAGTTCAAAAACATGTCTCTCTTTCAAAATGAATTTTCAAAACACTAACATTTGTCTTCTTTCATTATGGATTTTGTGGGTGCAATCCGCTGAAAAACCTCAGGAGACAACACTCCTCCTCTAGGGTAACCTAGAGGTTTAACGGCTTGTTGCACGTGCTCAGTGCAATCGTGTCACCTACGAAAGTGGTGTAATAAACTAGTTAGGATTTTTTTTCTTTCTTTTTTGCTCGGGACGAGCAAAAGAATAAGTGTGGGGGTGTAATTGTTATTCAATTTTGCATATTTTACCACATCCATACCATGCATATTACAAATAAAAATATGATTTTTAATCCTTTTCTCTCTATTTTGCAGATCCATATTCTAATTAAGAAAAGGCCCAAAATCTCTTTAATTATCAAAAATTAAAGGAGATTAATTCAAAGCCCAAAGAGAGCCCAAGGTTGAGCCCAGGATCTGGAGAATTCTACGCGCCAACTCAGACTTCCAGAAGGTCCACGTGGCTAACAAACTCGTAACAAACGTGCAACAGAAATCTGGTACCCAACGGCCAAGATACTGCCGCGTTTCCACAGCTTTTGCCGTGATTCTGCGGCAGTTACAGGGCCGTTAAGCCCGAGATTTTCTCCACCTGCCTGATTCTGGAGCCTTCTTCTCTGAGCCTATAAATAGACCACCAGGCCTTCTCAGAGGAGGAGAGAGGAGAGATTAGAGGATAAAGCTTTGTAATTTTGTATTGTTCTCTAGGATTTTAGTGCTTTAGATCTTCTTCTTCCTCCCTAGAAATTCTGCAAAAGAGAGTTGTAAGAGAGAAAGCTTGTGTAGACCAAGGTGCGATAACTTGTGAAGCAAGGATTCATCCATTCTCTTCTCTCTACTTGAGCATTTTCTAGTATTATTTGCTTTCTTTAATTCTAGCTTTACTTTACTTGCAATTTTATTCATGCTTTGCTTTTCTTTTCTTGTAATGGCTAGTAGCTAATTCTTTCTTACATGACTAGCTAAACCACTAACCTTGCTAACTACTAACTCATGGGTGATTGCTATCTTTAATCTTGCAAGTTGTATGGTCTTCTCTTCTCCGATGGGTTACTTTCATTGCTTGGCAAGTTCTTGTTGTAATTCTCCATATGATTCATGTGTGCCTCATTTAGAGCCTTGTCTTTAGAACAAGTGCCTTGATGGAACATGGAGATGGATCACCAAACATATGCTATTTGTTGTACAACTTCTTTACTTCAATTAATGAATGTTGTATCTTCTTCCTTAGCATCCCTTGAGTGTCGCTCTTTTGATTCCATTATTGAAAGTCTATCTTGTAGGCCAATGACATCTATGAGTCTACAAGACAAGTCCAAGAGTGATCACCCGTCATTCAAGTGGGAAAGTAATTAGACCAACACGCAAGACAAATCTTTGCCGATGAATCAACATGAGGCACGCATTCACCATCACGGAGTTTAGTAAGTTTTTAGCAAGGTAGTAAGGTTAGCTAGTCATGGTTTTCTCCATCTTCAAATCTTTTACAAGTTTTCTTTTCTTTTTAGTGTTAATCCAAAAGCCAATCTTGTTTTGATTTCTTTTCATTTTCCATCATGAATATATCCACCGATTCTTTCATTTCTTTTTCCATGTTTTATTCATTCTTTTAAGACAAAGAAGAATCTTCGTTTTCTTTCTTCACAACGAACCGTAACGCTTCCATCGCAAGCTCTCCCTGAGAATCGACTTGGTATAGCCCATGCTATAACGGAGATTGGAAAGGATACATTAATCATTTGAAATACATTGTGGAGTGATCAAAGCACTTGAGGTTGACCCTAAACCTTCCCTCTTTTACATAATATCTGTGCAAATACTTCACACTATCTTTTCCTCAATCAGTCCCCTGTCGGGTTATGGCTCCCGGTTTCTGGTTTGGCGCCCCTGGTTTTGATAGAATCTGCTTTTTAGGTCAATAGCTATTTTAATAGCCCTCTAATCACCAATTAAATGGTGATTTGGGTCATCTTCTTTATTTGCACACCATTGACCTAAGATCAAGCAAGAAAGATATTATTAGCAGAATTTATTATCAAATAAATGTGAGAATGTGATAAAAATTATGCAAATTAGAGACTAATCACACCCCCATACTTATCTTTTGCTTGTCCCGAGCAAAACAAAAAACTAAGAAAATTATCACACCACTTTCGCAGGTGACGCGATTGCACTGAACATGTGCAACAAGCCGTTAAACCTCTAAGTTCCCCTTAGAGGAGGAGTTTTGTCTCCTGAGGGTTTTCAGCGGATTACACCCACAAAATCCATAAAGAAAGAAATCAAATGTTAGTATTTTGAAAATGTATTTTTGAAATAGAGAGAAGTGTTGACGTATTTTTGTGAAAATATAAGTGATCCAAGGTCATAGGTAACCAGAAATTAATCTTCCTTAAACTAAGTCGAAATGCAAAATTTGTTATAAATTAAATGTAAGAATTTAAAATTGAATTGACTCTTTGATCCTTTAGAAAAATATGCACTTTGTGAACTGTGAAGATTTTTGGGATATCGACTCTAACTTTCATGCCATTTATTTATTTATATATATATTTTTTCTCCCTTAGTTTTCTTAGGCTTTCTTATTTACCCGGGTAGTGAGCCTTTAGCCGATGACTCCCAAACCAGATGGTCTTAGGGCACCAGATGAGAAAACATCCTTCGGACTTAAGGACTCGAGTAAACAAGGCCACAAAACTAAAGGGGATTATTTTATTTTTTTGTCCACCATTTTAGGTATGAATATTCATGCTTCCTGAGGCATAGTTACCCAACTTCAATAAGTGATTTTTATTTATCATAATAATTTTTTTCTTTTTAAATATATTTTTATGGCATTTCTAGTCTTTATTTCAATCCCAAAAATTGTGTTAAGTGTGAAGTGCATAAATCTAAGGCAAAAAATTCAAGACCAAATTATCTTTTCAATTTTACTTTCTTTACCTATAATTTTGACAAGATCTATTATTTTGACTCGGTTTAAAATTTCAAAATTTTAGGTCTTTCCTAATTCCTAAGATAATCTTAATTTTCTTAAAAATAAATCAAAAACTATTTCTCTTGTTTCAAAAAGTTTTTGTAAAAAGAAAAGAAAAAGAGTTTCTAATATTTTTTTAATTTAAAAAGAAGTGTAAAGAAAGAAAATGAAAACTAACTATGTTAGTAAGCCCTCCCCACACTTATCTCACGCATTATCCTCAATGCATCGTGAATGTGTATATACGTGAAACAAATAGAGAGAGAAGGAATATTACCTCATGGTGGTGGTTTCCGGTGGTGGTCTGACTGGGCCAAGCGTTGCTACCCAATCAAGATATCGTGGATCGTCCAAAAATCCACCAATGACCTCTCTAACATGACCCAATAAAAGAATGATTGATTGAATGGTCTTATTGAAAATTTTATCCCCTTCAAATTTCCAATTTTCAAAAATAATTACTGAGTAATTTTTGTCAACATTCTTGTCCAACAATGAAGTGTGATTTCTGAAAATGATTGATTTGGACTTAAAGGGATTAGGAATAAAACCGATAGCAACTCAGGAAGTTGACTCAGATCAAGTCGAGAGTCAACAATGAGAGTCGAAATTGGTTCAAAAATAGGGTCCAAACCAAAGAATTGATGTTTACACACTTTCCCCAATAATGAAGTGTGATCATTAGAGATTGGTGATTCTATCTCACGGTGTATTGGTATAGGATTCAATGTTGACTCCGGAATAGAGAAAAATTTGGTAAAGATACCGGAGTCATTATTGAATCAAAAAGTGAAATGGAGTTCCCAACAGGAAGTTCAGGATCATATTCAGGTTTGATTTCAATTTCAGGGAAGGGATAACTTGCCAGAAGGTCCAGGTGACTTTCATAACTTGGAGTTTGGTCAAGTTCGGATGTATGTTCTGAAATTGAAGCTGAATTTCTAAAATGACATGATTCATGGGTCCAATCAGTAGAGTTAGGGATATAAGAATCGGTCAAAGGTTGATAAAGAAAGGCTTTCTTCACTCCCATTGATCAATTCACTCAAAAGTAAATCTAACCTACTGATAGGTCGTGTAACAGAATTTGGATTTGGAATCATGTCTTCCATACTCTTTGTAATTGGTTCTTGAAAATGTGAGTATGAAAGTTGATTTTGGAAATTATGGTAAATTTGTGAGTCCATCGAATTTTGCAATTGATGCTCGGACTCACGCAAGGGTTCCATACTCAAGTCCAGTACTGATGGTTGTTCATTTTGAATAGGTGAGACTGGAAAGGATGAGTAGGACTCTTGAAAATTTGGTTGAGATGAGGAGTCCAACATGTTTTGCACTCTATCACAAAAGACTTCCAAACGCTTTTCTAGCTCAGATTCGTCTTCAATTGGATGCTCTAGAAAAGAAGTATGTGAATTTGATGTGGGAAGGATTGTGATTTGAGAAAATTTTGCATTTGTTGTAGGGACTCTTCTATACTCCTTTTCAATGATGATTTTTCTTCGGGTGGTTCAGGAAAAGGAGTATATGAATCAAAATTAGGGAATGAATATTGTGAAAATTGTGGATAAGATGGTTGAAAATTGGACTCGGGGTAGGTGAATCCCCATGAACTCTGTGAAGAGTTGAAATTATTTTGTAAATTATGGTCATATGGTTGGGGATATGGGTCATATTGAGTCGGATAATCCCAACTCGGCATATAGTGTTGGTTCATGTTGTACATTGTCGGGTCAGAGTTATCCGAGTCAAATGAGATCGGTGTGAAATATGGATTCATATTATGATTGAAAGAATTATTGTTGTTAAAATTCATATCACAATTTACAAAAAAGAAGAAAACAAACAAACAAACAAACAAACAAACAAAAAGAAAACAAGCCTATGCTAGGGTTGACTTAGACCTAGACGACTCCTAACTGGTTAGACTGTCCACGGGGGGATATTGTCGGACGCTGACCACGAGTGAATCGGCCAGGTAGGAGCAAGATCAGTGGGAGGTATCCGTGCCAGAGCAACGGGCCTAGTTATGCCAAACCACTGTTCTTCGAGGTTTCGCCTCTCAATCCCCAACCTTAGACACCGATTTGACAAGAGTCAATTTCTAACAACTTTCCCCTTAGGTCAATCTCCTAAATGAGTCCGAGATGTCCCTAGGGGCCAACATCTAGCAATTTTTATTAAGGCTTGGGTTGTGTGAGTGGGGAGGTGATTTTTGGGCCAAGGGAGGGTAATAACTTCCCCACCTTATCTTGTTTTGTGTTTTGCCCTTAAGTTAAATTTATGCAAGTGTGCAATATAGATTAGCATGAACACAAAACAGCGAGTAAATCACTGAAGTGTTTGTCCTATACTATATGCAATGCCATATGTATACCTCCTATCACAACAACGTAAGAACAAAATACGGTATATTGGAATGAAAATTGATACGTGCCTAGATGCAAATATCTAAACAGTTTTAAAGCATCCAATTACCGTATTTTAGTTCTTTAAAAATTATTTACAGTGTACAGGTAATATGAACAAAAATTAACAGCAGAATATAAAAATATACAAGAATTTACTAGACCACACTTGAGCAAGTGTGGACTTCTGCAATGCTAAAACTTTAACCTGAACACCAAAAAACAAAGAAGAAAAGTTAACAAAAATGTGAAATCAAACCGTTCCCGTCCCGGTAACGACGCCAAAATTTGATCAGCAAAAAGCAAGCACAAGAATAAGTAAATAGAGTGTGGGTCGAAGTTACTGCTTTTGCGATTCTTCCGTAGTAGCGAAGTGGCTATACAGGTCGTATCCACAAGAACGGGAGGCGATAGAAGCTTTACCGTTTGATTCACGTTTATGTTAAAAGTTCTTCAAAGTTTTAAAGAATGAAAAGAAAAGAAAATAAAGAATAAAAAGAGAAGTACGGTGAAACACAAAGAAGTGGGAAACATAGAAAAGAATATGTTTGTGATTTTTGGATATTTTTCTAAAATAAGTGAAAGAGAAAGAAAACTCACGGCTACTAACTACTAATGACTCCACCAACATGCTAACCTCTTAATGATAGTTGCCTCACAAGTATCATTGGCCATCACTAGTCCTTGGTTCAAAAGCGATTCAAAGCATGACCCATATGTAACTCTTCACAACCTAACTCAACAAACAAGTGCAAGCTACAATTAAATCATCAAAACTCAATAAGAGCAAGCATGAAAAAAGTAATGTTAGCTTGTTAGAGAGTTAAGAAGTTAGGGTTAGATCCATCATCATGAGCCATCAATGGCTCTTGCAAGAGTAAGGCCAAAATGAGGCTATTAGATTCATGTGGATTACCATAAAAGAAGTTAGCAAGTTGGTGGTTAGTAGTTAGTTGCCATGAGAGAAAAGATTAGCTACACATGTAAAAAAGATTAGAGAGAAGAAAACAAAGATAAGGTAAGAGAGCACCTTTCATTGATTGTCACCTTCAATTACAAGCACTCTTACTTCCCAACATGTACCACTCTCTCTCCCTAATACAAGATCTACAAAATGGAAATTACAATGGAGGAAGAGGAAGAAAACTAACCTAACCTAAACTAAACTATAACATGAAACTAAAACTACCCTAACTCTCTCCTTCTTGCCTCGCCTCTCTCCTGAAACCCCATGGGGTATTTATAGTATCAGGGGAACAGGGGGGGCAGGAGACAAGAAATGACCCAAAACGGCGCGCGCGACGCGTGGCCATATGGCCACGGAAACGTGGCAAAGCCGCGTTTCCGCGGCTGTCCTTGGTCGGCGTGTGCGGCGCCGCCTGGGGGGGCCAGGAGGCAAGATGTGACCCAAAACGGCGCGCGCGGCGCCGCCGTATGGCCACGGAAACACGGCAAAAGCCGCGTTTCCGCGGCTTTCCTTCACGCGCCGCCTGCTGCGTGATGCGCGATTGTCCCCCTGTCGGCTATGGCTCCCGGTTTCTGGTTTGGCGCCCCTGGTTTTGATAGAATCTGCTCTTTAGGTCAATAGCTATTTTAATAGCCCTTTAATCACCAATTAAATTGTGATTTGGGTCATCTTCTTTATTTGCACACCATTGACCTAAGATCAAGCAAGAAAGATATATTAGCAGAATTTATTATCAAATAAATGTGAGAATGTGATGAAAATTATGCAAAATTAGAGACTAATCAACCGTCTATGATGCCTCTAATGTTGTTGCATAATGAAAGTGATGATGATGATACAGACGTTAAAACAGCAGTGCAAGAAAACAACATGCACGTTGCAGAAGGAGATGAAAATAGTAAAGATTGGGTTAACAGTGCAAGTGCCAATAATGAATATGTTGAGATTCAAGATCCTTATCCTGATAAGTTTGAAGGCGAGGACTGGGTTGATATGACTATTGTGGAGAATATCACTGCTGAACACACTCGATGTACCCCAGGCAATGCTACAGATGATTTTAAAGTTGGTGATATATTTAAATCAAAAGTAAAATTATTGCAAGCACTTAGTGAATGGCCCATCTTTCGTTCAGTTTCATTCAAGCTTGTTAAAACGAATAAGAAATGCTGCAAAGCAGTTTGTGATGCCAATGATGCTGGATTCGAAAACACGTGGCCATGGAGAATTCATGCTTCAGTTCCAAAAGATTTAAGTGGTTATTTCAAGATTAACAGGTTTGGGCAAGAACATACATGCTACATGCCGTTACTTCAATCCAATCATCATCAGGCCACAACGTCCTTTGTGTTAAATAGCATCATGCCTATAGTGAAGAGCAATCTTGATTTGACTCCTGCTAACATAATTGCATAAATCAATGATAAATTTCACATCTCAATAACATACCGCAAAGCCTGACATGCAAGAACTAAGACACTGTCTAAGATATTTGAAGATTGAGAATTGTCATATGAGAATTGTTTTCCATTGATTTGCAAAGGGTAAACTTACAATAAAAAGAGTTGAGGAGCAAAATTACAAGTATTCTAAAAGATTACAAGTAGATCTCCTCAGAGATTCTAGAGAAGTGTGCCGATAGGAGTCTGGTCAGCGCGCGACCACTTTGTCCCTTTGACGATGCGAGCGATGAGATTCCCTTCTCGCCTAGTTCGGGGAATCAGAGAACAGAAGGTTGGTAGAACCCTCTTGCTACTTCTCAAAACCGCCTTCAATTAGAAATTCCTTCTCGCCTGGTTCCGGAGATTCCTTGAGAAGAAGGGAGGTATTAGGGTATCAGCACCCTGATTAGAGAAGTAATTCTCTAAAAGTCTCTGAATTCTTGTGCGCACGATGCGTTGTGAAGAAGTCTCTGCTTGTGGAGTCCTCTCTCTTTGCCGGGGGTCTCTTGCGCATGTGCGTGGTCTCTTTTCGCGTGTGTCCTCTCCTTGTGCCCCTGGTAGGCTATTTATAGGGAGAGCAGGGGTATAATTATTCCTTGAAAATATGAAAACAGATTGAATTAAATCTGTTTAAAATCTGGAAGGTAGCCTTACTGCGATGCTAAGATCAGCTTCTGCGAAGCTAGAAATGGCAGGTCGGTTGATCCTCCTGATCCGTTTTGATTCTTTCCATATAGTTGAAAGATCTCTCCAGATCCTCTTACTCATTTTAGAAGAGTCAAGAGATTGTGGCAATCAACTGCCAAATTTGATCTCAGATTTGATCTTTATTGGATTAGATTTTGATCTCATCTAGAGATTTGATTGGTTAAAGGTTGACCATATCAGACCTGTAGCGGCGCTGCCCGCTTTGAGCTCATAGCGGAGCTGGAGGCTGTATCTAGCGAAATCAGAAGAAAGCCCTTCGGCGGAGCTAGATGTCATCTGTTGCGAAGCTACCATATACCCTTTCTGCGCATTTGCATGTGGCTTCAAGCAGAGCTGACTCTCTCTGCGGAGTTACGCTTTAGCAGTTCAGTCGAAGCTATGAGTTAGCTTCTTGGCGGAGCTTTGAATGGCTTCAAGGTGAAGTTGGATGATCTTAGCCTCTCAGGCGAGGCCATCCCTTTGGGCTCATGTGATACTAAGTACTAGCATCTTAGACCTACTGAGGTCTGTTTAGAGAAAATCCGGGCTCACTGTCTGCTTGCTGGATCAGTAGAGTCCAAGTTGCTTCCTTGTCCCTCGGAGATGGGTGAAAATTGGTCATCAACTTGTCTGTCACTCGTCTTTTGTAAATGTCAACAAGTTTAGACATTGTTCGGACCAATAAGAATCTTGTCTTTTTTAAGTGTCAACAAGACCCCCTTCAAATTTTTCGAAAGTCTGCAATGGCTCAGACTTCGAAATACTTTGAACTGCTTTGATCGGTGGTATGTGAAGTACGAACGTCGCCATAGTGGTTTAGTTCAGCTTCTCTTTTAATCCTGTTTTGGGATAAGTTCGCTAGAGAATCATGTAGATTCGCGTCTGGGCAGCTTCGCATCCAGGCTTCCAGGAATAAGTTCGCTCTGGGCTTCCAGGGATAAGTTCGCTCTGAAGCATCCGTTGCTTCCCCGAGACCAACAGCTGTGGGTCAATCACGAGAAGGATTACTCCTTTTTCGAGGTCAGAATGACTTCTCTCGCATTGATCGAGGGAGATATTCTTCCCTTGTGCGTTTCCGAGGGAGGATATTCCCTTTCTTCAAAGCGCAATAAGTGTCTTTATGAGGGAGAGCGTTTCTTCCTTTGCACGGTTCCAAGGGAAACCGTCCCTTTTCTCAAGGCGCAATAAATGCCTTAAATGCGCTCGTGCTTCCACGCTTGAGGCAGCAATGCTCAGGCCATGAGCCCTATAAATAGGACACTTGAGGTCCTCTGAAGAGAAGTGATCTGCTCTTCTCCTCTTCTCTTGGTTGAGAGAGATACTCGGATCTCTGAACTAGTGGGGATGCCTACTCTGATTATTACCCGGCCAAGGACCAGTAAGTCTCGATCATCCAGAGACTTCACTAATAATCTTTTAGGGAGTTCTTCTCCCTTAACTTAGCTTTAACAGCTGCCTCAAGGATTGATTCCCTTGTTCTTCGCAATTGACTCATCTGCAGAGAATAGCCTCCCAGCGAAGCTATTATTTTGACTTGATCAAAGAAAGATCATTGTATGTGTGTTAAGTCTGCCATTTATGCAAAACTTGGGACTTCGTCTCTTCAAGGTCGAACCGGTCTTGCCATATAGGTGGGGCTGAGACTGCATCTCTCAGGATCAGTCTGGCTTAGCCATATAGGCGAGGCCAGGACTTGGCTTTTGCTGAGCTAGCCCATCATCACTGCGCAAGCGAGGCTATCCTCTATTTTAACTGCAATTTGATATAAATAGCTTCGCCCCAAAGAATTTGACTTAGCACTTTTGCAGTGTCTTTTGTGTTTAACTGCTAACTTGCTCTAATTTGCATTGCAGTGAGCTATGTTCGCCAATCTTGTGACTTGATGAAAGAGATCATAAAATTGCCTCTTGCTTTTCCAGTTGAGATCTTACTTTTAAGCAGGAGGAACAAACTGGGGCAGCTGATGTGTGTCCCAGAAGAGGTTGGCAGTCGCTTATCCGAGATGATTCCTTTTGAGGTGAGGCTGGTAGTCGCTTATCCGAGAAGATCCACTTCGGGAAAGCGGACGTCACTTGTAAGGTCACGGATCTTCCCATTGCCAATTTTCATCAAAGAAGATCTAGCCTGCTGGTGGCGATCAGTCCTTTGCCAGTTTTAATCAAAGATGATCTAGCTTCCTAGTGGCACCATCTGCCATTATATGAAGGATTAAGGCCCTGTCCTGGTGGCACAATCTGTCTAAATGGCACCATCTGTTATGTTTACGGCCTTGTGCAGGAGGAAGGCCTTTCGTGTCCAGTGGTCTTGCTTGGAAGTAGATAGAACCACTTGTATGCCTTTTGCGCAAATGATCCTATTGCATGAAACACAACCTTGATGTAGTATCAATGTACCTTTCCTTTTAAATCAATGAAAGTTCATTTTCTGCTCGTCTGATTTTTGCTTTGCCTTCATTTTGAACTTGGCTAGCGGAGCTAAACTCCATGCGGGGTTAAAGATATGACTCTTTTTGAATCCAGAATGAGCTTTCAGCGAAGCTAACATATCTGCTGAGTTCGGCCTATGCCTTCAGCGAAGCTAAGGCAATCCTTTTGGCGAAGTTATTGATGTATTGCGCGAAGTCCGCATTTAACTCATGGCGAAGTTAGCCCTTAAATGGAGCTGAATCGGTGCTTCTCGAGAAGGCGCTTTAGGCGCCGTTTCAAATTAATTTGAAACGGCCTGTGCTCTTTTTGAAGCGTCATTTCAGGCGCTCATTGGCCTATAAAAGCCCGATCGGGCTGAGAGAGAAAGAATCACTTCCCTTAGAAATTTTCAGAGAACTTTCACTTTTTTTCTTCCTCTTTCTTCTTCCTTCAAGAGTTTAAGAACCTCCTTCGCTCTTCATTCTCCAATGGCTCCCAAGAGACGAGCGGGAAAAGAAGTCGCAACTTCTGCAGCGGGGGGTCCTTCCCCTCCTCCGGTCGAACGACCAATCGCCGGTAGGGAACTTTCCCTTTTGATTAGAGACTGTCGTCTCTCTTTTAAAGCCGATGTCTGGCTGTCTTTGGATGAACCAAAAAAATGATCAATTAAGATCTCTTATCCTTCTGAAATTCAATCCCCTGAATTTCCTTGCTTTTTTAATGGGGAACCCAAGAACTGAAGAGTTCTTCTTTAAGCTTCCAGGCGAAGCTATCACTTGGGCTGTTTTCATCCTGTTGAATAACAGGATGCACAGCTGTCCTTTCAAACATGACTGAAAAGGACCTTAATGCCCTTGAAGTGATTTTTGACCCTAGTGTCCTTCTGACGAAGTTAGTCCTCAGGGCTGTACCGCCTTCTGCTTAAGCTTCTAAAGCGAAGCTAACACTTGGATATTTTCCTGCGAAGTGCGGACTTAACTGCAACTGCGAGGCTAAGCTTTGGCGAAGCTATCGTCTTGCTAGCTTCGCTCGGAGAGCGAGGCTATGCCTTGGTGGAAATTGTGTTTTTGTTTAGGCCTCCGCCTAACTGATGAACTAATCATAGTTTTTCTTTGTTCCTGCAGTGCACTACAGCCCTCGTCCTTTGAACAATCTATTCGGGATGGTCAGGGGATTAGACGGCAATGTCAGCCTGCAATTCCAAGGGCAGGCTTCTCTGTTCAGCGAGCGGATCTCACTCGTTCGAGATACGCTTATTTGCGATGGGGATCCACACACCACGAGGAGCATTTTGACTTCAGCTCCTCTTGAAGATGTTGACCGTCGATCCTATAGGAAGCCCGACTTCATGTTTGGGGATGCCGCGCCAGATCCTGATCACCAACTACTGGCCAGGGAAGGACAGTGGAGTTTCCAGTTGGATGGTGAGAAGTTCTACCTTCCGTCCAACAAGCGACATTTTTCTTTGTCTTCCTTCCAGTGCGTGACGCAGGCTCGGAAGATGTCGTGGGAAGTGAGCCAGAGTACTGACTCCATCCACATAGGGAAATTGATGCTTCAGTCTCCTGGTTATGCAAGAGCGGGGCCTCCTCGTTGCATAATGGGTCTACATCCTGGGAATGTATCGCGAGAGATCCCAGTGGGAGAAAATCCTGCAGTGGCGCTGACCTTTGGCAACCAATTCTGCAAGGCCAATGGGAACTACCCAGTCACAGACTTCAGGACTCCAGAATGGATTCACCCTCCGAAGGCGTGGTGGAGGGATTTGACTGCATACGTCCTCGCTCATTTCGAGGAGGATCTGGAGAGGCTGAACCTTCATGAGGCCGTCAGGGCGACCTGCTACGGCATTGAGATGAACGTGGCGTGCTTCTACGCCATCTTTAAATTGTACTGCCTGGCTTCAGGGACCTTCTTCACCCATGTTGGCCAACTGGGTATGGCTTTACATGAGATGTGGGAAGTCTCTGCTCTGCCTTTGGGATCTATCCCATATGAAGAATACTTCCCGTGCGAGGCGGAATTGGCACTTTTGGAGAAGCAGGAGCCTGCCTTGTTCGAGACCTACCGGGAGTTAATGTGCCATTTGTACATCTGCTTCAGCATGCACGGAAATAGTAAGGGGACTTCCTGTAGCTTGAAGAGCTGGGGAGATTACTTGTTCCCGGATATAGGGAATACTCCTGAAGCGGCTCACTGTGGAGTTGCTGACGAAGACATTTTTAGCCGTATGTAAAAGCACTCCCAAAGGGATCTAGTTGTGAAAGAAGATGATGGTCCCTATGAAAAGGGTGATGTCCTTCGGAGTTTCCATCATCAGGCTCGTCGGCCGATGTCTCGGAAGGCACTGCTGGCTGGTTTCTTAACAGTCTGGCTGAAGAGATGCGTGGTGCCGTCTTCTTCGGGTGACGTCGTTCATCTGAATGTCTTGCTGCCCGCTGTTCGTTTGGTCCATGGTCATCCTTTGGGACTTCTTCCGGCCATGGTGTGCTGTATCCAAAGAGGCCTTCGCGCATTGACAGAAGGTTTCTGTAGGCCGCCGTTGGCGAAGCGTGGAAAGGGGGCCACTTCACCCCGCAACGGACCTAATCCCAGAGTAGGTTTACCGTATACCTATTTGATGGCGTGGTTCACCCTGCACTGTCCCTCTTTGATTAAAGCCGGAAAGGATCCCCCACAAGGTGTTCGGACGGCACTTCTCCGCCGATTCGAAGGATGCTCATGGCAGAAGACTTACGTGGCTGAGGCCCGTAAATTGGTGCATCGCTATGACGTCTATAGTCTCTTCCGCTATTTCCCCCATATTCGGGATGCAGGCTATGACGAAGAGTTCAAAGACGCGGAGGAAGGCCAGTCGTCCCTGAGCCGGAGAATTTTGAGTGGCTGGTCAGCATCTGGCCCTCACATTTATTATACCGGAGCGGGGATACCTGCTACTTGGAGCCTTATGTTCCAAGTCGGTTTGCTCGACAGTTTGGATATGACCAACTGTACGTAGGCAACCCAAATCTCAATCTGGCTTTCATGGGGAGTCTAATTGATGGAGCCCGTGCCTGGCGATTCTTTATTGCATGCTGTACTGGGGCGCGGCTACGTACGTCATTGAGGATTCCCAATCTTCTAATGACCATGTGCTTCTGCCAGTGGTATGCAACTTCCAACTCCACACCCCTTGGATTCAATGCTAACAGTTCTGGTGTGAAGTTAATTTCTCAGCGGCTGAAGTGGAAGGTCTCTGAGAAAAGGGAAGGTAAGAGGATTCGCGTCCCGGGCATAGAGGAATTCGTTGCAGTTGATGACAGCGAAGCCTCGAATGCTGAGAGTCCTCGCTTCGAGGCGGAGACAGGTGCCGAGACTCTTGCAGCTGGTTCTGGCGTAATGGGGATAGCTCCCCCAAGACATGTAGAAGAAGTGGAGGAGGAGGGTCCCGACGTTCCACTCAAGCGCAGACGGACAGGTGGGTCTCGTAGTGTAACCCCCTGATCCCCGGTGTACGTATAACCGTATCGGTACGCGATACGACGTTCAAAATTGATTTGACCTCCGTGGTAGTTCGATCGAGCTGATTTCAGTTTCAAAATTTATTTTCTAATATTGTAGATTTTTAGGATTTTCTGGAAATTTTCTGGATTCTTTTGGAAAAATCTCCGTAGTCGGTGTCGACCGATACCGATAACCGGCCTTCCGATTTTTATTTCACAAACGGGGTAGAATTTTGAGAATCCGCTTTTACCATACATCTTAGAATCGTGTTATCTACGATCAGGTATTTTTGGGGATTTTTCTGAATTTATCAAAAATCCGGCCAAACCGGTGTCGCCCGTATCGGCGAGACACTCCGAGATTTTTAATTTGTAAATCAGATTGAGTTTCGGTAAACCGTCTTCATCTTACATCTCAGAATAATATTCTCTATTTTCTGTAATTTTTGGGTACCGTTCAGAGCTAGTCGAATTTTGGGCCAATATTTTAATAATTAAGTATTCATTTTTATTTTCCTTTTTCTTTTCTTTTCTTCTCCCTTCTTCCTTCTTCACGAGACTTCTTCTCCCACCGCCATTGACCACCGACTCTTCTCTCTCTCCTCTTAATAAAATCCCTTCTCCATCTTTCTCTCTTAATTTTCTCTCTCTCTCTAAAACTCTCTCTAATCTCTCTAATCTCTATCTAATTTCTTTCTTCTCTATCTCTCCCTCTCTCTCTCTGTACAGACCCTCCCACAAGGGGAGGGGCTGCTCCCTTGGCCCGCAGCCAAGCCAAGCGCAACCGGCGCCACCACCGGCCGCCGCGACCCCAGGCCGCACCCCGGCCACGGCCGGCGCCGCCACCACCCCTCCTTCTTCTTTTCTTTCTTTTCTTTCTTTCTTCTTCTTCTTCTTCTTCTTCTTCACTGCTGCTGCTTCTTCCCCTTATTTTCTTTCTAATTTTCCCCCTCTTTCCCTCACCCTCTCTCTTGGCCGACCGCCGCCGGCGGCCGGGATCACCGCCGGCAGGCGTCGCCGGCGCCGCCGGCCAGCCCAGCCGGCCGGCTGGCTAGTGAGGGTGGCAGCAGCAAGCTGCTGCTGCCCCTCCTCTTTTCCTTGTGGGTTTGGGTTAGATCCCAAACCCAATACCCTATTGGGTTTATTTGGAAACCCAATTTCTCTTTTACGGGTTATTGACACCCAAAACCCAATAACCCGATACCCATTAAATTAAGTTATGGGTTTGGGTTGTGGATCTGGACCCAACCCGTTAAGAGCCAAACCCGCATTCGAAACCCGTTAAAGGTAAATTTACAGAAAACCCCCTTATACAATTCAGAAATTGCATTTATTATTTTTATTTACATATTTAACTTTATTTGTTATGAATTAGTATCCGGGCGATAACTGGAGCATCCGGACTCCGATTCGGGCGATTCTGGATCCGTTGCGATCGTGGGAAGAGAGCTACCATCCTATGGCTAGTTAGTGAATGTTTTTCTTTTATAAATTATATTTTACCATGTTTAGTGACAGTGATTGATATATCGTGATTATGGATAAAAGACGGTAATAATTAATTATTAACTGGTACTTGTTGGACACCCATTGTAATAGGTGATTCCTGTAATATGGTTAGGTATTTCCTGATGTAATATAATATAGGGAGACAATTGTAGTAACAAGAAATACTGGCATAGACTACTCAGACACGGTCATCATACCTGCACAGTCACAGACACACAGGTCACTGTGTTACCATCTTCATAAACACCATTATGTCATGTATTAGATCATAGTTAGATAACTATCGTCACATGTATACTGATCTACGGTATTCGATAACACTACACTGTCACTAGATATGAATGTAGGACACCGGTATTGCAGGCACTGGTATCATCATAACACGGATACTGTAAGGTCACTGGACATGGTATTATAGTAGACACTGATCACTGTTACTACATGTGCTATCACAGAGATAGAACACGGATTATGGCTACACATATATGTTCCACTGGTACACGCATTTCCTATTATTGTGATCATCGTTGCATGGATGCTCGATACACAGTTATCTCATGTTCACACATCACTGTTACATATGCTCACCGCACGAGTGTACATGCATGTATTGTTTCTATCTTATTGTCATATGGATCACCGTGCTGATAACATGTATTATTGTTCCATGTTCCTGTATTCATGTTATATGATTGTGTCCTGTTACTGATATGGATATACTCGATACTGGACATGAGAGCTGTTGATATACGATATGTGGAATCCCACATCTATTGTACCGGTTATATTGTTCCCGTTATATTGTTCACGTGATATTGTTCCCATTTTCGGATATATTGTTCCCGATATATTGTTTTATGCTATCAACAGAGCTCAAGTCCAGTTATCGTGTTATCCGTATTTGGTACTGTATTTGTTCTTGTTACATTGTATACTTGACATATCAGGACATATCAGATCATAATGATAACTGGGGTATGGGGGAGACTTGACGGTTGATTAGATCTTATCGGGTGATGTAC
The DNA here is from genome assembly GCA_038442645.1 of Agave tequilana. Classification (NCBI taxonomy): domain Eukaryota; kingdom Viridiplantae; phylum Streptophyta; class Magnoliopsida; order Asparagales; family Asparagaceae; genus Agave; species Agave tequilana. The sequence continues at coordinate 118,661 of JAVJIF010010367.1, read as the reverse complement.
TGGATCCATATTGTTCTCCCACTGTAGGGGATGGTAGTGCTACCTACCAATTGCTCCATGAGCTATTGTTACTTGATTATTGTTCCCCTCTTAGCGTAGGGCTCTGGTCTTAGCTGCCAGGGGTTTGATAAAGGCCGTGATCCCGGGTATGCACGGGATACACTTACCCGATAAGAACTCCTCGACCATGAGTTTCCAATTAACATAATAAAACAGTATACACAATAGTGGACGTCGGGAACACTTGTTATTTGGTCACTGTCTCGTTTGGATAATGGTACCCGTAGGCCATGTCCGGATGGGTTCGACTGGAGTGCGGGCTCCAGTATGAACTGCCAGTGGTATGGGACACTGGAAGAGATTGATTAAAATACCAGGTGATACTGATTGCTACTATTGTATAAATAACATGACTTGCCTGATACATGCTTACTACTTGTTACGGTTCCTTGCCTGATACATGTTTAGTTGTACTTGTTATTGTACCTGATCATTTATCCGATATCATGTTACATGTCTATTTGTTACTTTACCCGATACATGTTACACTTTCTGTAGTAGCATACTATTCATGCATATGTGCATATATTCTATTTTCTGTATACCTGGCATACATCATTACTGTCTATGCACCACACCGTATACTGGTTAGGTAGCATATGCACATCTGCATGTTCACTGCTATCACATCACCACTAGCATGTACACTCGTCACATGATATATTATATAAACTGGATACGATTAGAGACATGACCTGATGATAACCGGTTAGGTAGTAATGATAATATAAGATGGCATGTCTGTATATTTTTACTGTTTATGATATGCTTATTATATGATATACACCATCATGTATCTATAGTAGTATCATGCTTGTAGTAATATAGTATATATTACTGCCTCCTTCATTTTACCACTCACTAGGTCGCTTTCTGACGACCCTGGGTTTGCATGCCCAGATTGGAGATCCGCGTACCGTAGTATCCGAGAGTACCTTGGAGTCACATCGGAGCTTCCTCATTGGGACTACGCCTAGGTATCTTGGTGCTTTATCTCCGTTATCTTATTTGTCCCTATTTGTTATATCTGTTATGATCGCTGACCTATTTCTGCAGGTATTCTTATACTTATTTCATGCTGGGATCCATGTCTATATGGAGGTTATTTATTGTACTGAGGCTTAGCGTACGTACGTGAGGGTTTTCCGCCCTGCGTATGTAAGTCGTCATAACGTCCCCGTACCTGCGGGATCGGGGCGTTACATAGTGGTATCAGAGCCTAGGTTCACACCTGGTGTGGGTAACCACCTGGGTCAATGCTTGGGCTCTTACCAACAGTACAATCAGATTCCAGCAACGAGTACAAGAATACCATGACCTTGACAATTCATTCCTTGACTCGTTTGTATTCTTTCCTTCCTTCCAGTTGTCAACCAAAACATCTGATTTCCGTCTCATTTTCCTTGCATCGTTTTGCTTCCCATCCGTTAGGATTCGTTCACTACCATACTTCTCCATCTCGAGTTCCTTATAAATAGCAGAGTGCGCAGCGAAAGTGTCGTAGACCCGTAACGTTTAAGCTTTGGGGTTGAAAATATTATTCTCACACCTGAATGGAAATTGCGAGGACGCAATTTTTTTGTAAGGTGGGGAGAAATGTAACCCCCTGATCCCCGGTGTACGTATAACCGTATCGGTACGCGATACGACGTTCAAAATTGATTTGACCTCCGTGGTAGTCCGATCGAGCTGATTTCAGTTTCAAAAATTATTTTCTAATATTGTAGATTTTTAGGATTTTTTGGAAATTTTCTGGATTCTTTTGGAAAAATCTCCGTAGTCGGTGTCGACCGATATCGATAACCGGCCTTCTGATTTTTATTTCACAAACGGGGTAGAATTTTGAGAATCCGCTTTCACCATACATCTTAGAATCGTGTTATCTACGATCGGGTATTTTTGGGGATTTTTTGAATTTATCAAAAATCCGGCCAAACCGGTGTCGCCCGTATCGGCGAGACACTCCGGGATTTTTAATTTGCAAATCGGATTGAGTTTCGGTAAACCGTCTTCATCTTACATCTCAGAATAATATTCTCTATTTTTTGTAATTTTTGGGTACCGTTCAGAGCTAGTCGAATTTTGGGCCAATAATTTTAATAATTAAGTATTCATTTTTATTTTCCTTTTTCTTTTCTTTTCTTCTCCCTTCTTCCTTCTTCACGAGACTTCTTCTCCCACCGCCATTGACCACCGACTCTTCTCTCTCTCCTCTTAATAAAATCCCTTCTCCATCTTTCTCTCTTAATTTTCTCTCTCTCTAAAACTCTCTCTAATCTCTCTAATCTCTATCTAATTTCTTTCTTCTCTATCTCTCCCTCTCTCTCTCTCCGTACAGACCCTCCCACAAGGGGAGGGGCTGCTTCCTTGGCCCGCAGCCAAGCCAAGCGCGGCCGGCGCCACCGCGGCCGCCGCGACCCCAGGCCGCGCCCTGGCCACGGCCGGCGCCGCCACCACCCCTCCTTCTTTTCTTTTCTTTTCTTTCTTTCTTCTTCTTCTTATTCTTCTTCACTGCTGCTGCTTCTTCCCCTTATTTTCTTTCTAATTTTCCCCCTCTTTCCCTCACCCTCTCTCTCACCCTCTCTCTTGGCCGACCGCCGCCAGCGGCCGGGATCGCCGCCGGCGGGCGTCGCCGGCGCCGGCTGGCCGGCTGGCTAGTGAGGGCGGCAGCAGCAAGCTGCTGCTGCCCCTCCTTTTTTCCTTGTGGGTTTGGGTTAGATCCCAAACCCAATACCCTATTGGGTTTATTTGGAAACCCAATTTCTCTTTTGGGGGTTATTGACACCCAAAACCCAATAACCTGATACCCATTAAATTAAGTTATGGGTTTGGGTTGTGGATATGGACCCGACCCGTTAAGAGCCAAACCCGCATCCGAAACCCGTTAAAGGTAAATTACAGAAAACCCCCTTATACAATTCAGAAATTGCATTTATTATTTTTATTTACATATTTAACTTTATTTGTTATGAATTAGTATCCGGGCGATAACTGGAGCATCCGGACTCCGATTCGGGCGATTCTAGATCCGTTGCAATCGTGGGGAAGAGAGCTACCATCCTATGGCTAGTTAGTGAGTGTTTTTCTTTTATAAATTATATTTTACCATGTTTAGTGACAGTGATTGATATATCGTGATTATGGATAAAAGACGGTAATAATTAATTATTAACTGGTACTTGTTGGACACCCATTGTAATAGGTGATTCCTGTAATATGGTTAGGTATTTCCTGATGTAATATAATATAGGGAGACAATTGTAGTAAGAAGAAATACTGGCATAGACTACTCAGACACGGTCATCATACCTGCACAGCCACAGACACACAGGTCACTGTGTTACCATCTTCATAAACACCATTATGTCATGTATTAGATCACAGTTAGATAACTATCGTCACATGTATACTGATCTACGGTATTCGATAACACTACACTGTCACTAGATATGAATGCAGGACACCGGTATTGCAGGCACTGGTATCATCATAACACGGATACTGTAAGGTCACTGGACATGGTTTTATAGTAGACACTAATCGCTGTTACTACATGTACTATCACAGAGATAGAACACGGATTATGGCTACACATATATGTTCCACTGGTACACGCATTTCCTATTATTGTGATCATCGTTGCATGGATGCTCGATACACAGTTATCTCATGTTCACACATCACTGTTACATATGCTCACCGCACGAGTGTACATGCATGTATTGTTTCTATCTTATTGTCATATGGATCACCGTGCTGATTACATGTATTATTGTTCCATGTTCCCGTATTCATGTTATATGATTGTGTCCTGTTACTGATATGGATATACTCGATACTGGACATGAGAGCTGTTGATATACGATATGTGGAATCCCACATCTATTGTTCCTGTTATATTGTTCCCGTTATATTGTTCACGTGATATTGTTCCCGTTTCCGGGTATATTGTTCCCGATATATTGTTTTATGCTATCAACAGAGCTCAAGTCCAGTTATCGTGTTATCCATATTAGGTACTGTATTTGTTCTTGTTACATTGTATACTTGACATATCAGGACATATCAGATCATAATGATAACTGGGGTATGGGGGAGACTTGACGGTTGATTAGATCTTATCGGGTGATGTACTGGATCCATATTGTTCTCCCACTGCAGGGGATGGTAGTGCTACCTACCAATTGCTCCATGAGCTATTGTTACTTGATTATTGTTCCCCTCTTAGCGGAGGGCTCTGGTCTTAGCAGCCAGGGGTTTGATAAAGGCCGTGATCCCGGGTATGCACGGGATACACTTACCCGATAAGAACTCCTCGACCATGAGTTTCCAATTAACATAATAAAACAGTATACACAATAGTGGACGTCGGGAACACTTGTTATTTGGTCACTCTCTCGTTTGGATAATGGTACCCATAGGCCATGTCCGGATGGGTTCGACTGGAGTGCGGGCTCCAGTATGAACTGCCAGTGGTATGGGACACTGGAAGAGATTGATTAAAATACCAGGTGGTACTGATTGCTACTATTGTATAAATAACATGACTTGCCTGATACATGCTTACTACTTGTTACGGTTCCTTGCCTGATACATGTTTAGTTGTACTTGTTATTGTACCTGATCATTTATCCGATATCATGTTACATGTCTATTTGTTACTTTACCCGATACATGTTACACTTTCTGTAGTAGCATACTATTCATGCATATGTGCATATATTCTATTTTCTGTATACCTGACATACATCATTACTGTCTATGCACCACACCGTATACTGGTTAGGTAGCATATGCACATCTGCATGTTCACTGCTATCACATCACCACTAGCATGTACACTCGTCACATGATATATTATATAAACTGGATAGATTTGAGACATGACCTGATGATAACCGGTTAGGTAGTAATGATAATATAAGATGGCATGTCTGTATATTTTTACTGTTTATGATATGCTTATTATATGATATACACCATCATGTATCTATAGTAGTATCATGCTTGTAGTACTATAGTATATATTACTGCCTCCTTCATTTTATCACTCGCTAGGTCGCTTTCTGACGACCCTGAGTTTGCATGCCCAGATTGGAGATCCGCGTACCGTAGTATCCGAGAGTATCTTGGAGTCACATCGGAGCTTCCTCATTGGGACTACGCCTAGGTATCTTAGTGCTTTATCTCCGTTATCTTATTTGTCCCTATTTTTTATATCTGTTATGATCGCTGACCTATTTCTGCAGGTATTCTTGTACTTATTTCATGCTGGGATCCATGTCTATATGGAGGTTATTTATTGTACTGAGGCTTAGCGTACGTACGTGAGGGTTTTCCGCCCTGCATATGTACGTCGCCATAACGTCCCCGTACCTGCGGGATCGGGGCGTTACATGTAGGAAGCAGTTGGTGAAGAAACCCCGTCGTCAAGCTCCTACAGTTGTTGTAGAGGGCAAACCATCTGCAGTGCTTCCTTCTCTTGCCCCGTTAGTAGTTGAATCGTCGGTTCCCGAACCGAGTATTGGCGAAGTCGCTCCAGACCTAGGTAAGATCCGCTTCGTCCTTGTAATATACTTTTTATGTGTTCTGGACAGCTCATTATTTGTTTTGTGGTACAGGGGCTGGGTAGTGACAGGCCCGAGAGCTGAGGCCGTTGGAGAACAAGGGGAACATTATGATCCCCTGTTCACTTATAAAGAGGGTGATGAAGTTGGATATTTCGCCATCTCAGAAGGGTCCGGAGGTGATGCAGCTGATGTTGCTCCTCCGGGTTCGGGACTTCGAGGAGAAATTCTGACACTTCTAGCTCTCTTGAGTGGACAACGGAGGTTTCGGCGAGCGAAAGCGGGCCGGCCATTCGTATTGACTCCGCCAAGGATTTTCCAATGGAGCCCGTAGAGACTGATGCGGCTGCCAACACGTTTGAGGCGACATCATCTTTTGGTATTGTTTCGACCTTATGACTTTTACTACCTGTTGTGTCCTGTCTAAACATAGTCTAGTTGCAGGTGTTCCGCTTCTGGGTGCGTCAACTTCAAGGGAGCCAACCGATCTTCCCGAGGGGTCAAGGGGTGACATGAGCACTTCGACCGCGGCGGATGCTGCTGTGTTGGATGCTTTGTATGGTGACCTGCCTCCTTATCGGCCTGAGCCAGTCAGAGGAATAGAGGTTGAAGGGACGGTAGTCACGAAGGCAACTTCACTCCCAACTATATCGACGAGTGAGGTGCCATCAGTTTTGTCAGGTGCGGAGCTGAGAGTGATTACAAGTCCTACTTCCCCAACAATGGTGGTTGAGCCTGCTGTCCAGGAGATGGTCACTAGTCCTACCTCGGCGGTGGCTAGTGTACTGGTTTCAATGAGGACTCCGCCAAGATCACCGATGACCTGCCATGCTGCTGCAGCCAGTGTTCCCGCTGTTCCTTCCACGGTAATGTCAAAAAGGCTGGTGGAGTCTTCTGAGGCTGCCCGTCTGCCAGAAGTGACCGAGGTTGAAAATGATTTTGTAGCTGACATAGTCGATAGCTTTTATAAGGGCTTAGGGCGATCCATCGATCTGGTCTTGAAAAGCTCGACTATGTCGTTTTCTACTTTAAAGGTAGTCCTCTCCCGCAGTATTGAAAGTATTTGGGACTTTGGAGGGTATAAACAGGCCACTACCTTGGAACTCCTGGTAGATCAATTTGAGAGGGACATAGAGGAATGGCGCCGTCTTAGCCGTTCAGACCTGGAGTCTTCAGTTAATGAGCAGCTTGTGCACCTTGTCGCTCAAATGCATGAAGCCCATCTTGCTGCTCAGGAAGCTGCTAAGGCTATTTCTTCTGACTTGACATCCTTGGAAATAAGGCAAGCAGAGGTTAGAGAAGCCATTGATGCTTCCACCAGTGCTCTTCTTGACGCTGAAGATAAAATTGGGAAGGCCAAGAAAATGATCAAGAAGGGAATCTTCTCCTATCCAAGCCTGAACCAGTGCGTCTTGAAGAGACCGTGCGGCTTGAACAGCTCAAGGCTCAGAGTGATGAACTCTCGCGGCAGGGGTTAGCTCAAAGGACAACTTTGGCTGAGGTCGAAGCTCGTTTGGCCCAGGCGGCGAACTTTAATGAGGCTGAGCTGAAGTCGCAGGTGCTTGTCCGAGCTGTTGATGATAGGAAGACAAGACTGGCTTTCCTTGAAGAACGGATCAGATCTTATGATGCACGCTCGTAGCTTGTAATATGTGTGCCTCCATGTATCCCTTCGTTTTTGGCATCAATAAAAGTAATTTTGTTTTGACTCCCTGTCGAATCTCCAACTTGTTTTATCTGCTGAATTGTCATTTCCAAGTTGCATTGCAGCCACTTGAGAACATAGTCCTTTTTTGATTGAATAATGAGACTTGGCTATCTGCCGGTTCAGAGGTCGCACTGTCGTAACCGGTTGAGAAGCCACCAAGCTCAAGATTAGCCTTTATGGGGCTAAAAGGGTAATACTTGTCTTTTGTAAATGTCAACAAGTACGGGTGAGACCTGTCTTTTGTAAATGTCAACGGCTCAAGGTTGAGACTTGGCTGTCTGCTGGTTCAGAGGTCGCAATGACATAACCGATTGAGATGCCACCAAGCTCAAGGTTGGTGATACTTGTCTTTTGTAAATGTCAACAAGTATCGAGACCTGTCTTTTGTAAATGTCAACAGGCTCAAGGTTGAGACTTGTCTTTTGTAAATGTTAACAAGCTCGAAATTGAGACTCGGCTGTCTGCTGGTTCAAAGGTCGCAATGACATAACCGATTGAGATGCCACCAAGCTCAAGGTTGGTAATACTTGTCTTTTGTAAATGTCAACAAGTATCGAGAACTGTCTTTTGTAAATGTCAACAGGCTCAAGGTTGAGACTTGTCTTTTGTAAATGTCAACAAGCTCGAAATTGAGACTTGGTTGTCTGCTGGTTCAGAGGTCGCAATGACATAACCGATTGAGACGCCACCAAGCTCAAGGTTGGTGATACTTGTCTTTTGTAAATGTCAACAAGTATCGAGACCTGTCTTTTGTAAATGTCAACGGCTCAAGGTTGAGACTTGTCTTTTGTAAATGTCAACAAGCTCAAAATTGAGACTTGGCTGTCTGCTGGTTCAGAGGTCGCAATGACATAACCGATTGAGACGCCACCAATCTCAAGGTTGGTGATACTTGTCTTTTATAAATGTCAACAAGTATCGAGACCTGTCTTTTGTAAATGTCAACAGGCTCGAGGTTGAGACTTGTCTTTTGTAAATGTCAACAAGCTCGAAATTGAGACTTGGTTGTCTGCTGTTCAGAGGTCGTAATGACATAACCGATTGAGATGCCACCAAGCTCAAGGTTGGTGATACTTGTCTTTTATAAATGTCAACAAGTATCGAGACCTGTCTTTTGTAAATGTCAACAGGCTCGAGGTTGAGACTTGTCTTTTGTAAATATCAACAAGCTCGAAATTGAGACTTGGTTGTATGCTGGTTCAGAGGTCGCAGTAACATAACCGATTGAGACGCCACCAGGCTCAAGGTTGGTGATACTTGTCTTTTGTAAATGTCAACAAGTATCGAGGCCTGTCTTTTGTAAATGTCAACAGGCTCGAGGTTGAGACTTGTCTTTTGTAAATGTCAACAAGCTCGAAATTGAGACTTGGTTGTCTGCTGGTTCAGAGGTCGCAATGACATAACCAATTGAGACGCCACCAAGCTCAAGGTTGGTAATGAAATTTGGAAAAAGGTCTCGCTTTCACAAGAAGAAACGAGGGAATCACTGTCATAGGTTTAATGTTAACGTAACAGCGAAATGTATATGTAATCCTACCATTCTATGGGTGAGAATTGGTAAGTAATTTTGGAGATCTCGTTTTCACGGGGAGAAACGAGAGAATTGTTGTCATAGGTTTAATGTTAACGTAACAGCGAAATGTATATGTGGTCCCACCATTCTATGGGTGAGAATTGGTAAGTGATTTTGGAGGTCTCATTTTCACGAGAAGAAACGAGGGAATTGCTGTCATAGGTTTAATGTTAACGTAACAGCGAAATGTATATGTGGTCCTACCATTCTATGGGTGAGAATTGGTAAGTGATTTTGGAGAGGGGATCAAATGGGAACAGGTCCCTTAGGATTTTTAGCAAATCCTCAGCTGTCAACGGGTTTGATGTGCCTTTACCAACTACCGTTTGAGTCGGGCTAGCCATGCTATTCCCTTCAGTATGATGAGTTGTCGAGGACTTATGTTGGGCTTACAGGCCAACATTTTCCTCTATCCTTAATCGTTAAGGATGTTGGATCATTTGGTTAATGTATGCGTAACCTTGATTCTCCTTTGAGACAACTAGTGTATGACCAGGTTCTTACTGGTTTATGGTTGCATGATCTCGTTTGGAGGAAGAAAGAGGGCTCTTTCTGTGTAGCTTGGATTTGGAGGTTTTGATCAGAGGTGTAATATTAACTTGATCATGAGAAGGATCCTTAATCAAGGATAATACTTCTTTAAGAACTTGTCATTGATCGGCATCATGAGTAAATCGCCATCTGAAGTCATAAGGCGGTATGCTCCGTTTGAATAGACTGTTTCTATTACAAACGGTCCTTCCCATTTAGGTTGAAATTTGCCTTGGTCTTGTGCGTCATAATCATCGGTCGTCTGACGGCTAAAACCAAATCTCCTTTCTGGAAGACTCTTTATTTGACCTTCTTATTGAAGGCTTTTGAGATTCGAGCTTGATACAGCTCGATGTGTTGCTGAGCTTGTAGTCGCTTCTCATCTAGGGCTTCGAGCTCTTGAAGACGTAACCGATCATTGTCCTCTGATGTGATCTTAGTGGTCAGAGCGACTCGCAATGACGGCATCTGGATTTCCAACGGTATGACTGCTTCACACCCGTACACTAGGGAAAAAGGCGTATTGCCTGTTGGTGTCCGAACCGTAGTTCGGTAGGCCCAAAGACATTCACCAAGCTTTTCGTCCCAATCTCGCTTATTCGAGGAGACGAACTTCTTGAGTAGTTTGATGATCATTTTGTTGAATGCTTCCGCCAAGCCATTAGCGGCAGGATTATAGGCAGTTGAAGTCACATTCTGAATTCGGTTTTTATCGCAGAACCGATAGAATACTTGGTTTATGAATTGGGGACCATTATCATGGATGATCCGCCTAGGGACACCAAATCGATGGATGACATGGTATTTGATGAAATTAACCACGTTAGAGGTCTTGACTTCAACCAGCGGTATAGCTTCTACCCACTTTGAAAAGTAGTCGATTATTGCCAGGATAAACCGGTGACCTCTTGTCGAAGAGGGGCTGATTGACCCTACGACATCTATTCCCCATGCTTCAAATGGCCATGAAGCAACAGTCAGGTGGAGCAACTCTGAAGGCTGGTGTATGAAGTCCGCATGAATCTGGCATGCCTGACACCTTCGTGCGTATTGGATGGCATCGGCTATCATGGTTGGCCAATAGTATCCAAGGCTATGCAACCTATCTTTGAGCTTTGGACCTGGCTGATGAGCTCCACATATGCCATCGTGTGCTTCTTTAAGCACTTCCTGTGCCTCTGAATTAGAAAGGCAACGGAGGAGGACACCGTCATATGAACGACGGTAAAGTGTCTTCAGAGTTGGATCGTAGTAAAAACGGAGAGACCTTCGTCTGATAGATGCCGATTCTTTAGGATCGTCTGGCAGCAGATCATGTAGAGCATAGTCGATGAGAGGAAGTCGACAATCTCTCGGCTCAAGATCCGTCGAAATATTATAGACCTCTCTGGTTCTTAACATATGTTTAGAGCAGACAAGGTGTCGAGTCGACACTGTGACTCGGTGTCGACTGGCAAGGATAGTGTTGTTTCTAATGCAGCAAGAGCGTCCGCCTTGATATTCTAAGATCGAGATACGTGCCCGATGTAGAAACCATCAAACAGATTAGCCAATTCGATGACTGTATGATAATAAGTCACCAAATCCTCATGGCGAACCTCATATTCGCCTTTAACCTGATTGATAATCAGTTTTGAATCGCCGTAGGCTTCAAGGTAGCGTACCCCCATTCCGTGGGCGAGCTGAAGACCAATGAGCAAAGCATTATATTCCGCTACATTGTTGGAGCACGATTCCGTCAGAGAAAATGCTCTGGGAAGGACATGATTCTGTGGGGAGACAAACACAACTCCCACTCCGACAATGATCTTACCTTTAGGGCCTATTCGTGATGCTCCATCGAAGAACATCTGCCACACTTCCTCTTCTGAGGTTGCATTAGACTCGAAGACTTCATCTGGAATATCTTCGTGAAGTTTTGAGTGTTCTGGAACTGGATGTGTTGGCCCAAAGGCCCATCACTCTAGTTTTGATGATGATTAACTCATGTAATTATAGTACTAATGATCTTGTGTTTAATTAGTGACAGATTCATTATCAAGATCTTAGTAGGTGCATAGCTCAACAAAGGATAAAGGTCAAGATTTGGAGCTAGCATGGTGTGATCCAAGGAGATTTTGGATCAAGCTTGGATCAAGTCAAGAAGATGAGAAGACTTCAAGGGAAGACTTCAAGATCAAGACTTGTATCTAGGTATAAGATTTTTATGTTTTAGATAAAATTTAAAGGATAGATAGTTGGTGGATTGCTCAAGTTCATTCACACACACACACTCTTGATTTACTTGTCTTTTCATAAAAGAATTTTCAGATTTAGAAAAGACTTTCATTTTGGAAAAACATAGTTTTTGGTTTTTGGTATTCAAAGCTATATGTTTCAACCAAAACTTAATTTAGAGCTTAATGTCAAAAATATAGATATTTCATCTTGACTGTGTAGTGGATCATATCCATACACACTATGCTTTAAAAGTATATCTTGTTTTTGTATTTGATGAAGATTTGGAAAAATATTGTTTTGAAAAATACAGTTTTTATCATGGGCCAAATATTTCCAAGTTACAAAAATAGTCCAATCTTTTATAACATGCCTTGATTTTGTGCAAGCATGTTTGTATATCAAAGTATATTGGTAAAACTATTTTTGTAGATTTTTAAGTATTTTATGGGATTTTATATGAGCCAAAAGGACAAACTTTTTAATCCCAGAAAAACTGTTTTAGGCTTCAGCTAGTCGACTTATACTAGCTTATAAGTCGACTAACCCTGAAGTCAGTCGACCGGACCGGTCGACCGACGTGCACAAACGTGCACGCCTTTTGTGTACTGGTGCACGGTCGACCGTGCTGGTCGACCGCTCCAGAGAGCAGTGCTCTCTGGAAAGTTCGGTCGACCGCACCGGTCGACCGGTAGCTCCAACGGTCAGAAATCCGACCATTGGCGGTCGACCGGGCCGGTCGACCGGCAGTACTGACAGATCCCAACGGCTAGTTTTCTGGCAGCCTATAAATTGGGGGTCTTGTCATTATTTTGAGATAAGATTTTGGAGTCTCTTAGAGCCAGTTTTTCCCAGATTTTTAGAAGAGTTTTCTCCACAAAATAGAGAGCAAATATTTCCTATCTAAAGGGAAGTTTTTATAAAGAGTGTTAAAAGAAAGTCTTTGAGTTTTCCTCCACCTTTCAATCCTTGCTTTTCTCACACAAACACTTGAGCAACCATTGTCTATTCATCCTATAGGTGTGTTGTAGTGAGATAGTTTTTAGGTGATCAAAGTGTTGTGATCACCAAAGACTTTTTCTTTGTTCTTTGAGGAGACGGGCAAGTGTGCTCGTCATTGTTTTGAGCTCGGGTGCGGACTCGGTCATCATTAAGTGACCATTAGATTAGCCATCACCTATTCACTCCCCCCTCTAGGTGAACCTACAATTGGTATCAGAGCTAGTGCTCTTGATATTGGGTCTAACAACCTAAGAGTTAAAGATCCTCATTTTAGGCTAATCACAATATTTGTACACACACCATGGACTTCATGTCACCACCCACCTTTGACATTCTTAACATCCACATTTGGAAGGTTAAGATGTCATTGTACCTCAAGGCCTTAGGCATTCATGTATATCTTGCCACTACTAATAATGCATATTCTTTAGATGGTAAGAATTTTGAGGCTAATGCAAAAGCCCTTCATGCTATCAAATCAACCCTAAATGATGATTATTTATCTAGGGTTTCTAATGTTGAATCGGCTTTTGTAGTATGGAACATCATCACCTCCCTCGGCGAAAAAGATCTATACTATGCGGGGAGTGACTCGGATGTTGAAAGCGACACCTCCAACAAGTGCTATATGGTCCAAGGGGATAACCCCCTTGAGGTAAACTCCGAATCCGATGATGAGGACATGTCATATGATGAGCTATCTACTTTTTGTCATCTATTGCTTGAAAAATATGACATGATTAAAAAGGAAAATAAAAATTTGAAAAAGGACATTGCTTGCATGCATATAGAACAAGATTCATTTAAATCTAACATTGCATGTTTAGAAAAAGAAAAGAAAAATTTGAAAAAGGATTTTGATGCCATGCTTAATGAAAAAGATTCATTAGAAAATAAAATGGCATGCTTAGAAAAAGAGAATAATGATTTGAAAAATGAGAATGTTTCCTTGCATTCAAAATTGAATAATTTATGTGAAGGAAACACTATTTTGAAAAAGAAAGTTGATTTGGTGGAAAAACAAAAGGAGGTTGTTTTTCAAGAAAATATTACTTTGAAAAGAAAATTTGTTGAAAAAGAAAAAGAATTTGTTTCTAAAAAGAAAAAGAAAAATGATTCTTTATCTCATCATGCTTTACATGCCACCACTAATGAGATTAAGAATTTGAAAAATAAAATGGTTGGTTTGAGTTCAACTTTGAACTCTTGTGCTTTTAATCATTCTAGGTTGGAGTCAATGTTTTCAAAGAAACAAACTCCACATGTTCATGCACATCATACCCATCATGCATATGCTTATGTTGCACACCATGATCACACTTCAACACATAAGCATACTAAGGTGTACGTATGTACACATTGTGGCCGCAAAGGCCATTTAGCAAAATATTGTTATGATAGATTAGATCATTTTAATTTTGCTAAGAATAAAAGATTTTGGGTTCCTTACAAGACTAACCCCAAAGGACCCAAGCAAAAATGGGTACCAAAACCCCCACCCCATGTTTTTGATGTAGGTGAGGGATCTCTCAAAACGTGAGAGATTTGGTGCCTTGGTAGTGGATGCAATGGACTTGATGGACATACTTTTGGAATGCATCACTATCAAGGAGCTTTGGTGGGACAACCACCATATTTGGAGCTTTGGAGTTGGTAACACTCTCTAAACTCCTACTTTTATGTACATGCTTTTAATTTCATATATCATATAGCATGTTCATATTTTTGTGTGCTTCATGTGGTATTTACATGTTTAAATGAAGATTTTATCAAAACGTGCATGTATACATATACAAATAGTGAATTACAACTGACTCATATATGATTGAACTTCATGCTCATTTGTATCCATTATATGCATATGTATAGACTAGTTTTGATGATTCTTTCATTTATACTTGTTATGCTTATTTTTATGCTTTACTTCATGTATATGTATTTTAAATTCAAATCTAATAAATATACATGTATACCCGTGAGTCTCTTGCCTTCATGCAAACATCTTTAATAGACTCTTTTAGATGTGGGATATGTATGTGTATTGTTAGGATTGGATTAATCATACATATACCATGAAGATTAGTGTTTTGATGAAAAATGATTTTTCGTGTTTTTGTTAAAAAATGTGTCTTATGATCTTTTTGAGCTTCATTGACTATTTTCATAAAAAAATGCTATTTACATGATCATTAACACTCACACTTTTGTTAAAATCATTTTGAGCCTTATAGACCATGAGTGCTTAAATCTTTATGTATCTAGTTATGTTTTATGAAAAACATATGATTTGATGTTACTTGAAGGATCTTTAACTAGTTATTCAAAAACAATTTAAACTAGTTATCTATTCTTCTATTAATTTATAAGATTTCCACATGATCCTACTTTATTCAATTATTTGGATAAAATCTTTTGTGTTCTAAAGATTTGATGCTTCATGTATTGAATATTAGTTTAAATGTTAGTTTTTATCAACACTAGGATTTATACTTGTACATATCGTGGGCCACAAATAAATCTAGTTATATTTGTGCTTTACTGCTTATTTGAACCCATGGAATATGCTTGTATTGCTTAGTTTTGATGATACATACAGTTTTAAACTTATATTCCCACTTTTTGGATATGATTTATGATCATGTATTTTCATTTCATGTATATGTGTATTTTGCCAAACTTTAAGATATACATGTATACCTCTTGAGTCATTTGCCTTTAATGCAAATCTATTTATATGGACTCAATTGTGTTTAAGAAATATGTATGTATACTTATTGTGTTGTCAAAACATACATATATCTTGAAATATAAATTTTTTTAATAAAAAAAATTTGTGTGATGATTTAAAGGAATATTGAGCTTTATTGACATTTTCATGATACCATGTTCCACATAACACTAGTGCACTCACCTCTTTTGAAAATTTTATGAACTTCATGGATATTAGAGTGTTTTTAGTGCCATGTGATTTACTTGTGTTTCATGAAAAACATTTTTGCTTTATTCCTTGCTTGAAGGATTTCGTACTAGTTTTAAAATATTTTCATATTAACTAGTGCAATCTCTTCATATGGTAGAGTATATGATAAGCTTACTCGTCAATTGGTATCATTGGATATTTTCGATTGGTATCAATATGATTTTTATATACTCGTATTTTGATTGTATGTATGAATGCTTTTAAATTTAAATTATATCAATTTCTATTGGTATTATCTTTTCATACATATATGTGATCTAGTTGCTAAGCTTAATTCAACTTTCAATTGGTAATTCTTAAAGCTTATGCAATATGTTTTCAAAATTGATATCAAAATAAAAAAAATATGTTGATTTGATATCTCAAAATGTGTTTTATTAAGAAAAGTTCAAAATTTTGTTTTGTTAAATAAAAATTCAAAATTTTTGATTTGTATTCCCTATATGCAAGGAGAGCTTAACATCTCTTCTACATATAGATTCATGTTGAGTATATTATAAATTGAGGAGCTTGACAACTCTTCTTTATATGATATACGTGTGTAGGGGGAGCTTCACATCTCCTCTTATGCATTACATAATATGTGTTATGTGAGTTAGGGCTTGTCATCCCTTCTTCATGTAATGCATATGTGTAGGGAAGCTAACTTAGCGTCTTCCTCTTCATGAATGTATATCGCATATAAATCTTTATTGATTGATTTGTATTAACCCCTTCTTGATCTTTTTGTTTTTGACAAAAAGGGGGAGAAAATTTGTTTGATTTGATTTTACTTTGAACCCTTTGTTGATAATTGACAAAAAGGGAGAGAAGTATTTGAGTTTATATGCATGTTTTCATTGCTTAAGGGGGAGAAGTATTTGTCTTCCTTGTTATTTATGCATATATATTTTTGTATTGCAAATAGGAGAAAAAGATTTTGTTGCATGTTTTGTTGCATGTTTTATCTCCATACTTGCATACATATTCATGTGCTTCATTGCCATATCTATTATTTATTTGGTATGCATGAGTTAAGGGGGAGCTTCTTTGAAGCTTTACTTTAATCCATGCATATATAACTTCATGAGTTTTGTCATCATCAAAAAGGGGGAGATTGTTGGCCCAAAGGCCCATCACTCTAGTTTTGATGATGATTAACTCATGTAGTTATAGTACTAATGATCTTGTGTTTAATTAGTGACAGATTCATTATCAAGATCTTAGTAGGTGCATAGCTCAACAAAGGATAAAAGGTCAAGATTTGGAGCTAGCATGGTGTGATCCAAGGAGATTTTGGATCAAGCTTGGATCAAGTCAAGAAGATGAGAAGACTTCAAGATCAAGACTTGTATCTAGGTATAAGATTTTTATGTTTTAGATAAAATGTAAAGGATAGATAGTTGGTGGATTGCTCAAGTTCATTCACACACACACTCTTGATTTACTTGTCTTTTCATAAAAGAATTTTCAGATTTAGAAAAAACTTTCATTTTGGAAAAACATAGTTTTTGGTTTTTGGTATTCAAAGCTATATGTTTCAACCAAAACCTAATTTAGAGCTTAATGTCAAAAATACAGATATTTCATCTTAACTGTGTAGTGGATCATATCCATACACACTATGCTTTAAAAGTATATCTTGTTTTTGTATTTGATGAAGATTTGGAAAAATATTGTTTTGAAAAATACAGTTTTTATCATGGGCCAAATATTTCCAAGTTACAAAAATAGTCCAATCTTTTATAACAAGCCTTGATTTTGTGCAAGCATATTTGTATATCAAAGTATATTGGTAAAACTATTTTTGTAGATTTTTAAGTATTTTATGGGATTTTATATGAGCCAAAAGGATAAACTTTTTAATCCCAGAAAAACTGTTTTAGGCTTCAGCTAGTCGACTTATACTAGCTTATAAGTCGACTAACCCTGAAGTCGGTCGACCGGACCGGTCGACCGACGTGCACAAACGTGCACGCCATTTGTGTACTGGTGCACGGTCGACCGTGCCGGTCGACCGCTCCAGAGAGCAGTGCTCTCTGGAAAGTTCGGTCGACCGCACCGGTCGACCGGTAGCTCCAACAGTCAGAAATCCGACCGTTGGCGGTCGACCGGGCCGGTCGACCGGCAGTACTGACAGATCCCAACGGCTAGTTTTCTGGCAGCCTATAAATTGGGGGTCTTGTCATTATTTTGAGATAAGATTTTGGAGTCTCTTAGAGCCAGTTTTTCCCAGATTTTTAGAAGAGTTTTCTCCACAAAATAGAGAGCAAATATTTCCTATCTAAAGGGGAGTTTTTATAAAGAATGTTAAACGAAAGTCTTTGAGTTTTCCTCCACCTTTCAATCCTTGCTTTTCTCACACAAACACTTGAGCAACCATTGTCTATTCATCCTATAGGTGTGTTGTAGTGAGATAGTTTTTAGGTGATCAAAGTGTTGTGATCACCAAAGACTTTTACTTTGTTCTTTGAGGAGACGGCAAGTGTGCTCGTCATTGTTTTGAGTTCGGGTGCGGACTCGGTTGTTTGAGGTGCGGCCTCGGCGAGCTGGTGGGCTTGCGGTGTGTACGGGACTAGAGAGTCCGAGGGCTTGTAGGTGTTGCGGCACCGAGGAGAGATCCATTGGGATCTTGCATAGTGGAAATCCTTCGTGTGTCGAAGGCGGGGATGTAGAGCAAGTGTGCTCGAACCTCGAAACAAACCCTTTGTGTTTGCGATTGCCTTTTCTCTCCCTCTCTCTCTCTTTGTCTCTTATTATATCTTGCATGCTATTACTTGTCTTATCTTTTCATGCTTGATATACTTGTGTGCTTAATTGATATACTTGCGTGGGATTGTTGCTAACACTTGTATTCAACAAGAGAGCCAACGCGGCACCTCAACCCATTCAAGGGGAATCTAGAGTAGTTTGTCCAGAGCCCTTCGCGGGGAATTCGGCAACACTCTTGTGTTATACATAGTGTATAGTGTAAAAGTTTTAATTAGGTCATAATTGTTTTTAGCTTCCGCATTATTTGCATCATTTCATCATTAAGTGACCATTAGATTAGCCATCACCTATTCACCCCCCCTCTAGGTGAACCTACAGGATGAGCAGCCAAGAAATCTGCAAGGGCTTGGCCTTTAACCGCCTTCTGTGGGGGTAAAGATCATGTCGTATTGAGACAAAAGAAGCGCCCATTTAGCTAATCTTGAATTCAATGATCCTGGCTTCGTCATGAGAAGGCGCAAAGGATTCACTCTGGAGATGACATGTATGGTTTGGCCAACCAAATAATGTCGTGTCTTTTGAACGGCAAAGACAAGAGCTAAGCACTCCTTCTCGATAGGATTATAGCGTGATTCTGCCCCAATTAGAGTCCTGCTCAGATAATAAATGGCCTGCTCGTGACCATTGTCGTCCTTTTGAGCAAGGAGGGCACCGAGAGAATGGTCCATAGCTTTTACATAAAGCAAGAATGGTTTCCTGATGCGGTAGCCACTAAAACTGGAGGTTTTGTGAGATATCTCTTGATATCTTCATAAGCTTCCTGGCAAGCTTGATCCCATATGAAGGAAGCACCCTTTTTCATGAGTCGGGTGAACGGTTGATAACGGCCTGAGAGATTTGCGATGAATCTTCTGATATAACCTAG
The DNA here is from genome assembly GCA_038442645.1 of Agave tequilana. Taxonomy (NCBI): domain Eukaryota; kingdom Viridiplantae; phylum Streptophyta; class Magnoliopsida; order Asparagales; family Asparagaceae; genus Agave; species Agave tequilana. The sequence goes on along the minus strand of JAVJIF010010367.1, from coordinate 99,407 downwards.
TCTGCCTTGCAAGCCTCTAAGCTCTTTGAGATTCCTCGGTGGATGCATGTTCTGAATGGCTTTGACCTTGTCGGGTCAAGATGAATTCCTTTTGATGTAACAATAAACTCAAGAAATTTGCCACTCGAAACTCCCAAGAAGAATTTTGTCGGATTCATTTTCAGTTGATGAGCTCGCATTATGTCGAACATTGTCCTCAAGTCACGAAGATGGTTATCCTTGTTGCGGCTTTTGACAGCAATGTCGTCGACATAGCATTCTACCATTTTTCAGAGATGATCGCGAAAGATTGTACTCATTGCCCGCTGATAGGTTGCCCTGGCGTTCTTCAGTCCGAAGGGCATTACAATGTAGCAATATACCCCCAATGGTGTTCAGAATGAAGTATGCTTCTCGTCGTCGGGATACATCTTAATCTGGTTGTACCCTGAAAAGCGTCCATGAAGGACATTCTTTCGAATCCACATGTGTTGTCAATCATGACATCGGTAATAGGCAGTGGGAATTCGTCTTTAGGACAAGCCGTATTGAGATCACAGTAGTCGATGCAAATTCTTATCTTCCCATTCTTCTTGAGGACGGGGACGATATTAGCAACCCAATCTGGATGATGTTCCTCCCGAATGAAACCACATGCAATGAGCTTATGGACTTTGGCCTCAATAGCTTCCATAATGTTTGGGTGAAACTGACGTTGTTGCTGCTTGACTGGCTTGGCGTCGGGCTTGATGTTTAGACGGTGCATGGCGACTTGTGGATCAAGTCCAGGAATGTCTTCGTAGCTCCATGCGAAGACGTCTATATACACTTTTACGAGTATTATCAATTCTTCCTTTTCTGTAAGTGATAAGCTTTCACATATGAAGATGGGCTTAGGGTGATCTTGACTACCCAAGTTGACCTGCATCACCTTATCTTCGGTAGGTGATTCGCGCAATTCGAATCGCTCTTCCCATTGGAGATCTAATTGCTGAGCCCATGGTTCCTCGTCAGTAGCTTCCATTGGCTCCAGGTGACTGCTTGAGGTCATATTAACAGTGAGATTCTCGAACATCACCCCTACACTGACATCTGAGTCCCATTCGGAGGATGAGGCAGAATGTGATGGAATTGGTTCGTCGTCTGTGAATTGAACCGTTGCTGACGATGTGGGTGTAACGTATCCCAACCCCCTGCGTGTACTATCATAGTAATTTGCAGGCTTCCCTTTTGGCACAAAGTTACGCAGCAAGCTACGCCTTCCTTTTCCAAAATTCAGGCCTTCTCCATGCTTTAGATCATATCCCATTTTCTTCATAATATGGCGCGCTGGTCACGCATAATGGAAGAATTGTGGAGTGTCTGAGTCTGAACTTAAATCTGCAGTTATAGGTCACCGTGGTTGGGTTCTACCAAAAATTATCGGTAACTGACCTTCTTTGGACAGAGGGATCACTAGCGTGGCCCCTTCTATAGCTTCCACGGGTATACTGGACGCACTTGGTTTATGCAAAGGCATGTGCAAAGAGCTATCCATAATGGATTCAAACAGCCCAACACTCGCAGGGTAATCGAAAGAAATATTATCATTAATTACCTATTCACCTTCATCTTCGGAAGGAGTGTTACATTGTGGATTACTGAGACATGCTATAATTGGTTCACCAATCGAAATGGATGGCATGCCTGCTTCAGATTCTGAATTCACTTCATTGCCACTTTCATCATCATCTGGTAATGGTTCTTTGGATGCTTCACCGGTCTCTTAATACAGGAGAGCGTCAGTGTAATAATTCTCCACCCCTTTGAATGGTTGCTTTTCAGCGAAGACAGTTCGTACTGTCGCGTCATCCTTAACATATTTGAAGCATTGGTGCAGAGTGGAGGGAACGATCCAGTTGGCGTGGATCCATGGTCATCCTAGCAGCAAGTTATATGATGTGTCAGCGTCAATGACATAGCATGTCACTTCTGACTTCAGGCTCCCGATTCAGCAACGGAGTCGAATTTTTCCAAGTGGATGACTACTCCCGGCATTGAAACCGTATATTGTAGTGGTGGTTGCGGACAACCTATATAGTGGTATGCCGAGGAAGTAAAGAGCCTTTTGGGGATGATGCTGAGTGCAGACCCCGGATCGACTTGTACTCTTTCAATGCATGTTGAACCGATATATCCAGTGTAGTACAGAGGTCGATCGTGCTTGTTATCTTTGAGAAGCATATCTTCCGCTGTGAAGGTAATAGCGGGCACCTTTGATTGTACATGATGACATTCTGGACAAGAAGACTAAGCGTCATTGTTAGGGACCTCTGGCATGCACGTCAGGAATGATTCTGAATTAGCCAGCGCATCTCTAAGTGCTTCTCTCGTCTCTTTTGAGAGACGAAGGAGCTCGTGTATTGTAATACGAGCTAGGATATTAGCCAGCTGAACCAATATGTCAAAACGAAAGGGCATGTTAAGCCCTGGGCCTGAAGGTTTCTCCAGGGCATGGTCGAACCGGACTTCCTTAGGCTTCTCCTTTCCCTTGGTTGGAACTGGAGCGGATGCTGGTATTTGTACTGACGTTGTTTGCTGTTGTATCTCGTCAGTAGACTTCTCATACTGCCTTAAGTATGATTTTTCAGATCGGGTGCCCGTCAGCTGAGGTACATCGGCCTGCATTGTGCAAGCATGCTTTTCTCCTTCTGAATCACTGAGGGAAGCTGACGTAAGATTGTCGTCGTCTGGTAGGATGGAGATGACATTGCAAGATTTGCCCTTTGACTTAGGCTTCTTTGAATCCCACTGTACGTCTTGGACGAGGTCTGGGTGTATCCAAATGACTTCCCCTGTTTCCAATGTTAAGGGAACAAGACCCTTCTTATCTTGAGTTTTAGCTGGAGGATGCTTGACTTCCAATCGTGGCGTGGGGGCTAGATAGGTCCCGTCAGGAACTGTGACCTTTGGGGTTTTACCGAACTCGAGGGTCACCATATTGGCAGTGACTTTCTTCTTTTCTGACTTTAGTGTCAGGACTCCGGCGTTGACCAAGGCTTGAATTCTATTTTTGAGGACATAGCACTTGTCAGTAGGATGATGAATCATCCTGTGATAGAGACAGTATTTGGGGTTGTTTGTGCGTCCTATCTCATTGGGATGCCGAGCATCTGGCAGCTTCATTTTATTCCCTTTGTGGAGCAGATGGAATATCGTGACCACCTGATCGTCTCTGAAGGAGTACTGTTTTGGAGGGAACTTAGACTCATAATTATTGGAGCCGCTCTTCTTGGCCTTCGACTGCACGTCCCCAGAAAATTCTACGGACATAGTCTCTTTCCCTTTGGCTTGAGAAGATGATTGAATTTTTACCTACACACAAAATATAGAATTTTAGATTTAGAAATAAAGATGTGCAAGGTGCTCAATTCTATCCGCTGTAGCAATGGCTATGCGGGTCGTGATCCTCAGGGAGGGACTAGCGATGGAAGCTTGTTTAGCAAGTTCTCTAAAAAATTTTTTTTTTAGTTATTAAAAGGAAAATAAGAAAATATTAGTTAAAGTTAGGTTAGAAAGAAAGCGGTATTTACAATGAGTTGGGAAAGAAAGAGTTGAAGTGTTGGTGATTTAATCTACAAAAATAAAAGAAAAGAAAGAAAAAGAAATACTTACCTTAGTTTGGTTGATGAGTTACCTGAAAACCTTGCATGTTCTACCTTGTTTTGGAGGCGTTCAACGCATAAGTCATAGGATCGAGCTCAGTCCCCTATTCGCGTTATATCATCAAGCTGGGCAAGAATGAAGTGATACGGACCTTGAGGAGGAGAACATCTCCATGAAGTATCGTTGGTACTCACAAAGACTCTGTTATACTTGTGCTTCGGAATTCACTTGCATTCTCATCAAAAACCAACAGACGTAAAGTAGAAGAGAAAAGGAAAAAGAAAAGGAAAGTAAAACGATGAACATAAAATAAATATTTACCTTTATTGCTTGAATCAATGGAAGAAAAGAGGATGGTACATCGGTGTCACTCTCAACATACGCCTCTCTCTTATTTACATAAAAAATAAAAATTACAAAAAGAAAAATAAAAACCTAGCCTAAAACCCCTAGATTTGGCCTTGTACTTCGCTGGACGCCCTCTCTCTGTTGCTCTGTAGGGGTATTTATAGGCGCTGGAAGAAGTAGAGTCCCGATACGACTCCTCGAAAAAAACCTTATCGCCAGACTCATTAGGATTGCCGCAGAAACGCGGCTTGGGCCGCGTTTCCGCGGCCTTAACTGTGTCCCTGGCCATGCGCTTTCGTGCGTGGCCTCCTCTGGTCCGTCCATCTGGGTTTATCCTTCTGGAAGTTGTATCTCGACTCTTTATTTTGAATTTTCGGGATAACTTGGGAAGCAAGTTACCCTAGATCTAAATCTCTTCCAAACGAATTTCATCCTTGCACTTTATTTATCCTCATCCTGCAAGCATTTATTAGTAGAAGTCCATCCCTTTACTCTTCTTTTAATATTTGCAACTTTTGCACTTTGTAATTTCAACTTTGACATTTGATAATTGCAATTTTCACTTGGGCTTGGACATGGGCTTTTGGGCTTCTTTTGGGCTTTTATTTCTTTATTTTTTATTACTCAAGGCCTGCACATAATAAATAATAAAACATTAGTAAGTGTGCATAATTATAGGAATAAATATGAAAATGTGATAGTAAATGTAGTGATAAATATGCACTTTTTACTACCTATCACACCCCCACACTTATCTTTTTGCTCGTCCTCGAGTGAAAATCAAAAAGAAAAAGAAAAACTAATTTATCTAACTCACTTTCGTAGGAATCACGATTGCACTTAGCACGTGCAACAAGCCGTTAAACCTCTAGGTTACCCTAAAGGACGAGTGTTGTCTCGTGAGGGTTTTCAGCGGATTACACCCACAAAATCCATAAAAAGGAAAATATTTGAAATACGTTTGAAGAGACTAAGTAATCTATAAGTTTTAGGATTATCATTTTTATTCATTCTTAAACTTAGTCTTTATAAAGTTAATTGTTATCCATTTTAAGTAAGGATTAAAATTGAATTTTTGTATAGTCTTTTTCATTACCAAAAATCATATGCATCCTTATGAATTTTTACTTGGAATTCCTTAACTTGGACTCTCATGCCTCTTTATTATTATTATTATTATTATATTTTATTTTTATTATATTTTTAATATGTATAACTCATCTAATTTTCTTTCGTGTAAGCATGAAGGCTTCTTGAGGCCCTCATACCTAAATAATTGACTATTAGATGTGTTAGTACATATAAAAGTAATTTTTCTTAGTTTCCTTAGGCTTTCTAATCCACCCATGTAGCGAACTTAAAGTCGGTGGCTCCCAAACCGGTCGGCTTTAGGGCACCGGGTGAGAAAACACCCCGCGGACTTAAGGATTCGAGTGAACTAGGCCACAAAACTAAGGGCTATATTTCATAAAATCACCTTTAGGCGTGAATACTTATGCTTCTTGAGGCACATGTATCCAGCTTAATTAGTGAATTATTTTTTAGTATTATTTATTATAGGGCACAAGAGTCTTTGTCTTAGAATCCTATATATGTAAATGTATTAGGTATGCACATTTCATTAAGGTAAAAATCAAGACTAATTACTTATTCAATTTTTCCTCCTATACCTAAAAATTCAACAATTTATTTATTTTGACCAAGTTTTTAGAAATCCTAATCATGATTTTTCTAATTCTTAAGACTAACTTAGATTTCTTTCAAAAGATAAGTCAAAACATTGTTCCCATTTTTTTTTAAGAAAAATATTTATTAGTTTCTAACTATGTTAGTATGTTAGTAAAGCCTCGCCAAAATTTTGATTGAGATTTTACCTGCACACAAAATATAGAATTTTAGATTTAGAAATAGAGATGTGCAAGGTGCTCAATTCTATCCACTGTAGCAATGGCTATGCGGGTCGTGATCCTCAGGGAGGGACTAGCGATGGAAGCTTGTTTAGCAAGTTCTCTAAAAAATTCTTCTTTTAGTTATTAAAAGGAAAATAAGAAAATAGTAGTTAAAGTTAGGTTAGAAAGAAAGCGGTATTTACAATGAGTTGGGAAAGAAAGAGTTGAAGTGTTGGTGATTTAATCTACAAAAATAAAAGAAAAGAAAGAAAAAGAAATACTTACCTTAGTTTGGTTGATGAGTTACCTGAAAACCTTGCATGTTCTACCTTATTTTGGAGGCGTTCAACGCATAAGTCATAGGATCGAGCTCAGTCCCCTATTCGCATTATATCATCAAGCTGGGCAAGAATGAAGTGATACGGACCTTGAGGAGGAGAACATCTCCACGAAGTATCATTGGTACTCACAAAGACTCTGTTATACTTGTGCTTCGGAATTCACTTGCATTCTCATCAAAAACCAACAGACGTAAAGTAGAAGAGAAAAGGAAAAAGAAAAGGAAAGTAAAACGATGAACATAAAATAAATATTTACCTTTATTGCTTGACTCAATGGAAGAAAAGATGATGGTACATCGGTGTCACTCTCAACATACGTCTCTCTCTTATTTACATAAAAAAATAAAAATTACAAAAGAAAAATAAAAACCTAGCCTAAAAACCCTAGATTTGGCCCTGTACTTCGCTGGACGCCCTTCTCTGTTGCTCTGTAGGGGTATTTATAGGCGCTGGAAGAAGTAGAGTCCCGGTACGACTCCTCGAAAAAACCTTATCGCCAGACTCATCAGGATTGCCGCGGAAACGCGGCTTGGGCCGCTTTTCCGCGGCCTTAGCTGTGTCCCTGGCCACGCGCTTTCGTGCGTGGCCTCCTCTGGTCCGTCCATCTGGGTTTATCCTTCTGGAAGTTGTATCTCGACTCTTTATTTTAAATTTTCAGGATAACTTGGGAAGCAAGTTACCCTAGATCCAAATCTCTTCCAAAACAAATTTCATCCTTGCACTCTATTTGTCCTTATCCTGCAAGCATTTAGGATTTAGTAGAAGTCCATCCCTTTACTCTTCTTTTAATATTTGCAACTTTTGCACTTTGTAATTGCAACTTTGACATTTGATAATTGTAATTTTTCACTTGGGCTTGGACATGGGCTTTTGGGCTTCTTTTGGGCTTTTATTTCTTTATTTTTTATTACTCAAGGCCTGCACACAATAAATAATAAAACATTAGTAAGTGTGCATAATTATAGAAATAAATATGAAAATGTGATAGTAAATGTAGTGATAAATATGCACTTTTTACTACCTATCAGAAGAGTGCGCCATATCATTACGTCCTTTATTGTTCATACCCCATTTGCCTTTAGGGGTAGATGGTTCGAACTTTTTAGCTGACTTTTCGGCTATCTCAGCTTGTTCGACCAATTGCTTCTAGGTGTGGGCTTTGACAGTCCCCATGCGAACTTCTACCTGATCCAAGAAGTTGTGCCTGCATGTCTGTAAGAGCATGGGTAATGGCATCCCTGCTGGACACATCAAGATAAGTTTCTAAAACGCTCAATGTAGTCACGGACGGGTTCGCCTTTCTTCTGCACGGTGGAAAGGAGCTTGTCCATGGTTACCTCGGTATCGTCCTCATAGAAACGAGAGAGGAATCGGGTTTCCAGGTCAATCCAGGATTGACAGAGCCCGGAGGGAGACTTCGGAACCAGTCAAATGCCACCCCCTTTAAGGTGCCAATGAAGAGTCTAGCCATGATGGCGTCGTTGCCTATAACATTACCAGTCTGAGACCAAAAATAGTAGATGTGCTGATGTGGTAAACTTTTACCATCATATGTATGCAACGTTGGTGGTTTGAACTTCGGTGGGTATGGCACTGAATCCCACTCCAATGGGTAAGGACGGACTGCCTCTACTTTCTTTAATTCATCCCTCTGAGCTAGGGATGCAATTTAAGCTTGGAGGCCCTTAAGGACTTCAGCGTCTAAAGAAGAACCCTCCTTGGATTTTTTCGTCTTTTGCTGATCATTGCTAAAATGTTCCTCCTCATCATAATTGCTCCCGGCATCATTGTCATTCCGATTGCTGAGGAGTTGAGCAAGCATCTGTTGAATGTTGTTCAGAGCTTCTTGCTGGGTCTTGGAAGTTTGCTCCTGAGCTTCCAAACGCCGACAGAGGTCGTCGTTAACATTATCAGCCATGTTGACTGATGCTCTATCTGTTCGCACTGAGCTAACTGTCGCCGAAGAGGCGTACCCACTGTCTTCATCTTCTTCATCCGATGGTTGGAGTAATCTCCTGGGCTCCGGCGAGGCTAGGGCCGTTGAGAAGGAAGGTTGTTCATAACTGTAGGGTATCGCCACCCTAGATCTGGTATTTCAGAAAACACCTTCTTCATGCACCAAGACTTCGCCTAAGCCTGGGCTGTAATCTGGATCGGGGAGCTGTAGGGGGTGTCGTCAGATGTTCGTCTTCCCCTGCGTAACTCTCGTCCTCTTCCGATCATGTTGACGGATGAAGAGGGTGGATCTCGCGAGATGCTCTTTTTGCGATGCTTCATCGGGGCTTGTACCGATAGCCGATCAAAAACTGATCGCCGGCCTGGAGAAGTAGCGAAGATTGGTGCTAGCCGGCAACGGACCGAATGGACTGTCACCAATCGACATCCCACTTGTTGACAACAGGAGGAAGAGATTTGTTTATCAGGCCAAGTAGGGCCTAAACGATCTAGTGCAAAAGCTTCTTTGTATAGCGCATAGGACAATGTCTTGTTCCTTTTATCCCTGCAGAAGGGATTAGCACTGAATAGTGCTTCAGTTCTAGCTTCGCCAACAGGCGCGAGCTTAGTGCTTGACGAACTGAAAAGCGGAGCACGCTGTGGTGCTTTACCCGCTATGCTGCTGCGAAGGCGATTAGCCTTAGATAGTACTTTGGCCCTAGTTTCGCGGTCATCGACCTGGTGAGTACGCTGTGGTACAGTAGCTTCGCTCATAAGAACGAGGCCGGCGCGAGGCGTTGCTGCTCTTGAATTGAGCGATGGTATGATTGTCGTCGTGACTTCACGGCTGGCAGCATTGTTGGAGCAGACAGGGATCTTGCCTTTTTCTTCGCGAGAGAGGTGCGGTTTTGGCGTAGCTGCGCCTGAGGCTTTGCCCAGAGACTTCTGTTTAGGCATCCACATCCGCTTTGGCAGAGGATATTTAGGTTCGCAAGGAGCCTGATTAGCCACACGCGAGGTTAAAGGGTGTTAGCAGAATTCTGCTTCTAGTTTTCGTTCTGAAACCTTAGCCGTAGAGACCTTCCTATGCTTCCATGCTCGAAGCATTAGACCACCCCCAGAGAGGACTTCTTCAAATCTTCCTTGATCGAACTGAACGACCAAGTTCTCGAAAGTGAAGGAATTGGACTGCGGACGTGCTTCCTTGTTGCGCCAGAGAATCGCAGTAGGTTCACAGAGAACCTTTTCTGTCTCCGCAGAGACTTTCCTTGAAGATTTAGCTAGAGAGGCTCTTGCTGCACCGACTTTTCTGAATTCAAAGTTAGACCCGAAGGTCTGTTCGTCGCATTACGACACTTGATTCTTGGCAGTGGAGAATTGATTCCCCAGCGGAGTCGCCATCTTGTTTTCCATTGATTTGCAAAGGGGAAAACTTACAATAAAAAGAGTTGAGGAGCTAAATTATAAGTATTCTAAAAGATTACAAGTAGATCTCCTCAGAGATTCTAGAGAAGTGTACCGATAGCAGTCTGGTCAGCGCGCGACAACTTTGTCCCTTTGACGATGCGAGCGATGAGATTCCCTTCTCGCCTAGTTCGGGGTATCAGAGAACAGAAGGTTGGTAAAACCCTCTTGCTACTTCTCAAAATCGCCTTCAATTAGGAATTCCTTCTCGCTTGGTTTCGGAGATTTCTTGAGAAGAAGGGAGGTATTAGGGTATCAGCACCCAGATTAGAGAAGTAATTCTCTAAAAGTCTCTGAACTCTTGTGCGCACGGTGCGTTGTGAAGAAGTCTCTGCTTGTGGAGTCCTCTCTCTCTTTGCCGGGGGTCTCTTGCGCATGTGCGTGGTCACTTTTCGCGTGTCCTCTCCTTGTGCCCCTGGTGGGCTATTTATAGGGAGAGCATGGGTATAATTGTCCCTTGAAAATATGGAAACAGATTGAATCAAATCTGTTTAAAATCTGGAAGGTAGCCTTGCTGCGAGGCTAAGATCAACTTCTGCGAAGCTAGAAATGGCAGGTCGGTTGATCCTCCTGATCTGTTTTGATTCTTTCTATATAGTTAAAAGATCTCTCCTGATCCTCTTACTCGTTTTAGAAGAGTCAAGAGATTGTGGTAATTGTTGGCCCAGAGGCCTTCCACTCTAGTTTTGATGATGATTAACTCATGTAGTTATGTGTACTAATAATCTTGTGATTTTAGTTTCAGATCATTAATCAAGTTATTAGTAGGTGATTAGCTTCAACAAGATGATTTGGAAGCTTTCACATGTTGATTCAAGAGCCCGAGCGTCAAAGATCATATATAGCAATTGCTCGGTGGATCAAGGAGTTTTGGATCGAGTCGGCTTGGAGACGACGCTCTACAAGAAGACTTCGGTACCATAGTTTAGTTTTGTGTTTATATCCAAATTGTAAAGATTAGAATAGTATGATATGCTCAAGTTCACAACACACACGTTTCATGTTTTGAATATTGGTTTTCGGTTTTTCCGTTTTTGGTTTAACCGATCTTGGTTTTCATGAATAGATAGATCAAAACAAGTTTACATGGTTTAATGTATATTAGATTTGTTCTATATACATGCATGCTTCAACTATTTAAACAAACTTACTTTGATATACCTATTCATGTGTTTTAGGTTTTGTGTTTTAACAAAACTTATTTTTGGAATTAAAGACAAAAACTATGATATATATATGTTTCATGTATATAGGATTATATCCATATACATCATGCCTAAATGTTGTTTAAATATCATGTTTTTGTATTTGGATGAGTTTTGGACAAAACGTATTTTCTATTCAAAAATACAAGTTTTAGAAAATACAGTTTTTGGTTTTTGGCAAAATTTCTATAACAAAAAAATAGTTCAAAATGTTTGAGATTTGTGTTAAACTTTTTAACACAAGTTTGTATTTCAATAAAAAATAATAAAACTATTTTGTAGATTTTTAGAGATTTAATGGGAATTTTTACGATTAAAAATTACATGTTTTTGCTGACCAGAACAGTCTCTGCCAGGCTAGGTCGGTCGACCCCTACGGTCGACCGCACCAAGTAGCCGGTCGACCGTATCAGTCGACCGACGTGCACGGATACGTGCACGCTGGCTGCCACATGGTCCGGTTGACCGCACGGGCGACCGACTGCATGCAGGCAACTCTCTGTTTGTTTCGGTCGACCGGGCGGTCGACCGGTAGCTGGCAACGGTCAAAATGTGACCATTGGTCGGTCGACCGCACGGTCGACCGGTAGGACATTTTTGGCAGGATCTGCTGCCAACGGCTATATTTTTCTGGGGGCTATAAATACCCCATTAATGGCCAGTTTTCCATAAGATTTTTTGGTGCGAATTTTTCCTGACTCTCTAGTGTTTTCACGGCAATCAAAAGAAGTTTTTGGGCTTTAAATTGAACAATCTATTTGGTGTTTTGCTAGGGTTTGGAAAATCAAGAAAAGGGTTTTTGGGAAAAGATTTTGATTCAATTTCTTCATCTTGGTTTCTAGCTTTTTCCCAAAGATTTTCTTTGAGTTTTTGATTTCCATTCCTTTGGTTTTCTCCACACTTGAGCTACATCTACTATCTTATTCTATAGGATCTTTGTGTGGGAAAAGAGATTGTTTGTGGTTGTTGTTTAGACCACCAAGTTGAAAACCCTATCTTTGCTTGGCTTTGTGCCTTTCCCTCATTGTGTTGAGGAGGCTGTGCATTTGGGTTGTATCCCTCAAGTTGTGAGGTGATCCTTGTGTTAATCCCTCAAGTTGTGAGGTGATAGTTTGTTGGCTTGGAGTTGTGCCTCAAGGAGGAGGTTGTGTTTGTAAGGAGAGGAGTTGGGTACTCCTTGAAATTGTTATTGCCCCAAATCCTCGGTGGAGGTTCCCTTTGTGGGAGTCCTTTGTGGACAAGCTAGTGGACTTAAAATCCTTCTGGGTGAAGGCGGGGATGTAGAGCTGGGTGCTCGAACCTCAAAACATATCTTGTTATTTGCGCTTGTTCCCTTGGCTCTTACTCTATCTCTCTCTCTCTTTACTTTGTGCCTTGCATTAATTCGTATTGTTCATTCATACTTATATGCTTGGCTTGGTTGTGTGCATCACTTGTTGCTTGTATTCTTGTGTAATTGCAATTAGTTTTTAAATTCCGCATTAAGTTCATTAGATTAGCATTATCACCTATTCACCCCCCCTCTAGGTGATTTTCAATTGGTATCAGAGCCTCCGCTCCTGATATTTAGGTTTAACCACCTAGGAGTGAGATCTTGGTTTGCTAATCTTCATTTGCATTGTTCATTTGCACACATATAGTTACACTCATGGATAGCCATCCTATGTTTGACTTTTTTAGACTTGATGTTTGGAAGGCCAATATGAGTAGTCATTTGAAATCCCTAGGACATCTAGTTTATCAAGCCACTACTCAAGAATCCTACCCAAATCATAGCAAGCATAAAAAGGCAAATGCATTAGCACTTAGAACACTTAGAGCATCTCTTAATGAAGATCTTTTACCGATGTTGATCAGTATGATTCGGCTTTTGCAGTTTGGAGCATATTGACTTCTCCCGAGCTACCAAGGATCATCAACAAGTTGAGAAGATCTAGGAGAGACACGTCCGATGAGCATTGCTTCATGGTCCAAGGGAAAGACTCCCTTGAGGTACAATCGGATTCTCAATTAGATGATTGCTCTAGTTCCTATTGCGATGGTTGTTTAGAAGCTCAAACCTTAAATATGGAACTTGCCACAAAGCTTGAAAAATTTTTGGAAAAACATAATCTTTTGAAAAAGAATAATCTTGAACTAAAAGAAGAAATGAAGGATTTATGCTCAACTTTTGAATCAGTTTTACAAGAGAAGGAAGAGATTACTAGTGAACGTGACTCACTAAGATCTCAACTAGACCTTGCCCTAAAAGAGATTGATGTTTTGAAAAGCAAAAATGATTGTGATGATGTTGTGAAAAACAATGAGGTTTTATCTTCTAAATTAGACTTTGTTTTAAAAGATAACCTTATTTTGAAAAATGAAATTGATTACATTACAAAAGAATTGGATTTAGTTTTAAAGAAAAATGAATCTTTGAAAATTGATATTGATTCTCATGTGTGCCATGCTAGTGTAGCTTCTTCTTCTAGCACACCTATTGTGCATGCTCCACTTTATCTTCAAGTATTGAAAAAGATATAAATGTTTTGAAGAAAAGTGTTGAATGTTTGGGCTCCACTTTGAGCCAGTGTACTTTGAATCATACACGCTTGGAAACCTTGGTTCGTAAGAAACAAGTTCCATCTTTGCATGCACACCCATCACGGCATACACATGCTTCCCACGGTCACCACCATCACATGTATGCCCATGTGTACAGTGTACACATTGTGGTCGAAAAGGCTACCTTGCTAGATTTTGCTATGATCGTCTACATATTGAAAATTTACCAAATAATCTTGTTTGGGTTAGAAAAGATACTAACCCCTATGGACCCAAAAGAAAATGGGTACCAAAGACCACCCCTTTGATTTTTGATGTAGGTGTGGGCTCTCGCATCACGTGAGAGTATTGGTGCCTTGAGGTGGATGCGTTCCAAGCTTAAAAAGAACCATTTTTGGATGCATCACTTTCAAGGAAGGTTTGGTGAGAGGACCACCTTGTTTTGGAGAACTTGAGAGATGCCTTCATTGGTTTTGGTATCTATATCTAACTCCCGTTTATATTTACATGCTTTTCATGTTCATCTATTTATAGCGTGTCATGTTTTATTGTTCATTATGCTTATGTCATGTTGATTAGATTAGTGATATACATGTTTAGTTACTTGAGACACCCATGTTTTATATGGATCTATATTTAGTGTTCTCACCTTGTTTAAACTAATATGTATGCACTAGATCTAATGCACATGTATATACATAATGATCATATGAATGTTTATGATGTTTTGTTTTTATGACTCATGTTTTGTTTAGTATGTTGAATGCTATGTATTAGACCATTGACATGCACGTATAGCTTATGAGATCACCCATGTTTAGATGGACCCATTTGTTGTGTTCTCACCATTTGTTTAGCTATTATGTATTTCATGATTCTAATAGCATGTGGATTTTCTTCATGATCATTTTTATGTCTATCATGTTGATTTATGTGTCGTTTTATGCTTCTTGATTTGAATATATGTTTAGATGTTAGTTTTCATGAAAACTAGGATTTATACTTGTACATAGAATGGGCCACAAGTAACTCTTTTTATGTTTGTGCTTGAATGCCTATTTGTACCCATTAGATGTGCTAGTATAGTCTAGTTTTGATGATTCATGCATTTTAACTTGTATTCCTCATCTTGAATATGTTTTATGATCATGTGTTTTAACTTCATGTATATGTCTATCTTGTCCAAACTATTGATTATACATGTACATCCTTGAGCCACGTGCCTTCATGCATATACATTTGTGGACTCATTATGTTTAGGATATGTATGTATACTTTAGTTTGTACATGACATACATATACCTTGAAGTTTAAATCGTTTTGATGATTTTCATGTTTTTAGGTAATCTCAATTGATAATGAAAATCTAGTTTTTTATGTTTTCATGTTTTTAAGGAATTTCATATGAGCTTAATTGAATATTTTTATGTTGATATGTGTCACTTTATACTTGTACACTCACTTTATTAGTTTACTCATGATTTGTTTTCATGAGACTATGATATGGGCTTTATGGATTTTGAGTGTTTAGTGATCATGTGAATTACATATGTTTCATGAAAAACAATTTTGTTTTATTCCTTACTTCAAGGATTTCGTACTAGTTAACAAGATTTCCCATTTAACTAGTTCGTATTCTTCTTATGGTAGAGATTTTCAAACGTACTCTATTTTCAAACCTATTTTGAAAACCCCTACCTTAAAGGGTGGTTGGATGGGAGATCATGTTCATGTATGCTTTAAAATGAAAATCATTTAAAACTTGAACCATGATTGGGTGGTAGATAATATGAGATATACATTTGATATTATTGTTGTTTCAATTGGTATCATTGGATTCTTTCAATTGGTATCAATTTTAACCTTTCTTGTATACTCATATATGTTTGTATGTATGTATGCTTTCAATTCCAAGAATATCAATTTCTATTGGTATCTATTTTTCATACATATATATGTTTTATTTGTGCTTATTATATCCCTATATCTTTAAGCACAAAATCTTGTTTATGCTAGTGCTTGAGCTTTAACTTTGTTTTAATTGATTAGTTTTCAATTGCTTTTCAATTGGTATCTTATTTCAAGCATGTGCATTGTTTTTGTTGGTAATTCATAAAGAGGGAGAAAAATTGTATTTCATCTTTCAATTGGTATTTGATTTCCACTCCCATACTTTATGATTGAAAATTTCAATTTGGTATCATATGTTCAAAATGAAAAATATTTACAATTGGTATCAAAATCCTTGTTTAGAAATTCAAAATTTGTTATGTTTAATTTCAATTGGTATCAAGATTGTTTTCTTATAATTGGTATCAATGTTTTTATGTTTCCTTTAAATTGGTATCAAGATGCTACTTTGACATATTTTCAATTGATATCTTAATTGATAGTCACCCCTATTTGGTTTTGTTTTTGTTTTAGACAAAGGGGGAGAACATTGTCTTTATTAACCCTTTTGTTGATTCATGGTTTCGAACAAAAAGGGGGAGAAAAATTTATTGATTTGGTTTTGCTTTTACCCCTTATTGATGAGTGTTTCTTTGTATTAAAAAGGGGGAGAAGATTTTGTTTTGGTTTGGTTTTTACCCCTTTATTGATGATTGACAAAATGGGGGAGAATCAATTGAGAAGTTTAATATATGCATGTTTATGTCTTGCATATATTAAGTTTAATTTAGTTTAATTTTAATTGGTATATAGAGCATGTATTGTTTTTAAACATTTCATTGGTATCTAGAGCCATTTATTGTTTATGCATGATTATGCATTGTCATTCATTGCATATTTATGTTTATTTGTTTATGCATGAGTTAAGGGGGAGCCTCCTTGAAGCTTAACTTTAATCCATGCATATATAACTCCATGAGTTTTGTCATCATCAAAAAGGGGGAGATTGTTGGCCCAGAGGCCTTCCACTCTAGTTTTGATGATGATTAACTCATGTAGTTATGTGTACTAATAATCTTGTGATTTTAGTTTCAGATCATTAATCAAGTTATTAGTAGGTGATTAGCTTCAACAAGATGATTTGGAAGCTTTCACATGTTGATTCAAGAGCCCGAGCGTCAAAGATCATATATAGCAATTGCTCGGTGGATCAAAGAGTTTTGGATCGAGTCGGCTTGGAGACGGCGCTCTACAAGAAGACTTCGGAACCATAGTTTAGTTTTGTGTTTAGATCCAAATTGTAAAGATTAGAATAGTATGATATGCTCAAGTTCACAACACACACGTTTCATGTTTTGAATATTGGTTTTCGTTTTTCTGTTTTTGGTTTAACCGATCTTGGTTTTCATGAATATATAGATCAAAACAAGTTTACATGGTTTAATGTATATTAGATTTGTTCTATATACATGCATGCTTCAACTATTTAAACAAACTTACTTTGATATACCTATTCATGTGTTTTAGGTTTTGTGTTTTAACAAAACTTATTTTTGGAATTAAAGACAAAAACTATGATATATATATATGTTTCATGTATATAGGATTATATCCATATACATCATGCCTAAATGTTGTTTAAATATCATGTTTTTGTATTTGGATGAGTTTTGGACAAAACGTATTTTCTATTCAAAAATCTAAGTTTTAGAAAATACAGTTTTTGGTTTTTGGCAAAATTTCTATAACACAAAAATAGTTCAAAATGTTTGAGATTTGTGTTAAACTTTTTAACACAAGTTTGTATTTCAATAAAAATGATAAAACTATTTTTGTAGATTTTTAGAGATTTAATGAGAATTTTTAGGATTAAAAATTACATGTTTTTGCTGACCAGAACAGTCTCTGCCAGGCTAGGTCGGTCGACCGCACCAAGTAGCCGGTCGACTGTATCAGTCGACCGACGTGCACGGATACGTGCACGCTGGATGCCACAAGGTCCGGTCGACCGCACGGGCGACCGACTGCATGCAGGCAACTCTCTGTTTGTTTCGGTCGACCGGGCGGTCGACCGGTAGCTGGCAACGGTCAAAATGTGACCGTTGGCCGGTCGACCGCACGGTCGACCGGTAGGGCATTTTTGGCATGATCTGCTGCCAACGACTAAATTTTTCTGGGGGCTATAAATACCCCATTAATGGCCAGTTTTCCATAAGATTTTTTTGTGCGAATTTTTCCTGATTCTCTAGCGTTTTCACAGCAATCAAAAGAAGTTTTTGGGTTTTAAATTAAACAATCTATTTGGTGTTTTTGCTAGGGTTTGGAAAATCAAGAAAAGGGTTTTTGGGAAAAGATTTTGATTCAATTTCTTCATCTTGGTTTCTAGCTTTTGTCTAAAGATTTTCTTTGAGTTTTTGATTTTCATTCATTTGGTTTTCTCCACACTTGAGCTACATCTACAATCTTATTCTATAGGATCTTTGTGTGGGAAAAGAGATTGTTTGTGGTTATTGTTTAGACCACCAAGTTGAAAACCCTATCTTTGCTTGGCTTTGTGCCTTTCCCTCATTGTGTTGAGGAGGTTGTGCATTTGGGTTGTATCCCTCAAGTTGTGAGGTGATCCTTGTGTTAATCCCTCAAGTTGTGAGGTGATAGTTGTTGGCTTGGAGTTGTGCCTCAAGGAGGAGGTTGTGTTTGTAAGGAGAGGAGTTGGGTACTCCTTGAAATGTTATTGCCCCAAATCCTCGGTGGAGGTTCCCTTTGTGGGAGTCCTTTGTGGACAAGCTAGTGGACTTAAAATCCTTCTGGGTGAAGGCGGGGATGTAGAGCTGGGTGCTCGAACCTCGAAATATATCTTGTTGTTTGCGCTTGTTCCCTTGGCTCTTACTCTATCTCTCTCTCTCTCTCTTTACTTTGTGCCTTGCATTAATTCATATTGTTCATTCATACTTATATGCTTGGCTTGGTTGTGTGCATCACTTGTTGCTTGTATTCTTGTGTAATTGCAATTAGTTTTTAAATTCCGCATTAAGTTCATTAGATTAGCATTATCACCTATTCACCCCCCTCTAGGTGATTTTCAGTAATCAACTGCCAAATTTAATCTCAGATTTAATCTTGATTGGATTAGATTTTGATCTCATCTGGAGATTTGATTGGTCAAAGGTTGACCATATCAGACCTGTAGCGGCGCTGCCCGCTTTGAGCTCATAGCGGAGCTGGAGGCTGTATCTTGCGAAGTCAGAAGAAAGCCCTGAAAATCACCTAGAGGGGAGGTGAATAGGTGATAATGCTAATCAATGCACAATTTAAAAATATGTTGCAACAATCGCCCAAAACAAGACTAAGAGCCGAATGCCCCGTAAAGGGTTCTGAACTCCTTCCTCCTGATTCCTCTTGAAATGAGTTAGAGGTGCGCAATGTAACCTTGTTGTATGGGACTATGATTGACAAGATGAATGAAAACAAATGAATATTGCAATGAAGATTGAGAGCAAGTAATAAGAGCAATGAAAGTAAAGTAAGAAGTAAGAGCAAGTAAACCAAACGCAAACACCGAGAATTTTTCCGAGGTTCGAGCACCCAGCTCTACGTTCCCGCCTTCCCCTGAAGGATTTCTAACCACTATAACTTCACAAAGATGTTACAAATACACCGGAGTACCCAACTCCACAATCTCAAGTACAAGTTCTCTCTTGGTAGTCAAAAGACCACAAACTCTCTTTTGCAAAACTCTCTTCCCTTACAAAAATCCTTGTAGAACAATGAGTAGGAATGAAGCTCTTGTGAGTAAGGAGAAAAGAAAAAGAAATCAGAGAGTTCTTGAAAATATTTCAGAAAATGAGAGAGAATTTTCAGCACAAAACTAAGAAACAAAGCTCTTTTGAATGCCTTAAACTTTTGAAAACTTTTGCAAATTTTTCTTGTAATGAACCTCTCCCCAAACACCCCTATTTATAGTAGAGGGATAGGGTTTGAAGATAAAACTCACTTAAGGCCAATTAGGACTTATTAGGATCAGTAAATATCTTTTAAACCCTTTTTAGAAAGAAAAAGACAAAAACAAATCTGCTCAGAAAACTAGCCGTTACTGTTCAAACGGCACACTCGGTCGACCAGCCGGTCGACCGAAGTACAAAAAATAAGAGCTGTTGCCGGCTCTCGGTCGACCGCACGGTCGACCGAAAAAATACAGAGAGCAAACGTCTTGCAGTTAGGTAGGTTTCGGTCGACCGCGAAAATGTGCACACGGATACGCACTACTGCCAGAACCTCGGTCGAATGGGTCTGTCGACCGGATTGACCTGACACAGGGTCGGCCGACCGGACGGTCGACCTGCTCAAGTCAAAAGTCAAAAAGAAAAACAGATTTTGAAGGGAATTAAAATAAACAAAGTATGTTTTGAATAGGGATATATATAAAACATAAAAAAGTGTTTGTAGGCAGAAGATTGTATACAAAAATATTTTGTACATATTATAGGAAATATTTTTGAAAATAAGATGTGTGCAAAAATGTGTGTGATAGAGCTTCAAATCTATTCACTATTCTTTAACAAAACTATAAACCTAGAAACAAATCTACTGAATTATCTTGAGCAATCTTGAAGTCTTGAGCCATGCAATGCCTTACTAGAGCCTTCTCTTCTATGTTCCTTTCTTGATGTGCAAAACGCCTTCTTTACTTCATGAACCTAGAAGTACTTGCAATAGCTAAGCAATGGCCTCCAAATATGGTATTAACCTGAAACTTATCTTAGATAAACTAATTAGTACCAAATAGCTCTTATTTGTTTTGTTATCATCAAAACTCTAAACAAATGGAGAGTGTAACCTTTTGGGCCAACAATCTCCCCCTTTTTGATGATGACAAAACAAATAGGCTATAAACAAACATATAGGGGAGGAGAAAGCTCCCCCTCAAATTATGCTATATAAATCAAAGAAAAGCAATGTAATTTGTAATTTGCAAATAAACATCATGAAACCAAAAACCATGAGAATATAAAACACTTGCAAAACCCTTAAACTCAAATTACAAGAATTCATGAAAACACATCAAAAACTAAAAACATATATAAACTCATATGGAACCAAAACCATATGAAACTCATATTTCCATACATAAACTCATTCTCCCCCTTTTTGTCATACATCAAAAAGGGTTAAGAAAACAATTTTATTCAATAACACAAACATTAAGTTCACCACATATGAAAGAAAATCTAGCAAAATCAAGTGGTTTAGTGAAAATATCGGCAAGTTGCAAATCTATAGAAACATAATCAATATCTATATCTCCTTTCTCAAAATGATCTCTAAGAAAGTGATATCTAATCTCAATGTGCTTGGTCTTACTATGTTGATTTGCATTCTTAGTCATATGTATAGTACTAGTATTATCACAAAATATTTTTATATGGTTATAATGCAAATCATAATCAAGGAGAGTATGTTTCATCCAAAGGACTTGTGCACAACAAGCCCCCGCGACAACATATTCCGCCTCGGCGATTGAGAGAGCTACGGAATTTTGTTTCCTAGAGGACCATGAAACAAGACAATTACCAAGAAATTGACATGTCCCACTAGTACTCTTTCTATCTACTCTACAACCCGCATAGTCGGCATCCGAATAACTCGTCATTGAGAAATCTCCGGTTTTCGGATACCAAAGACCTATTCCAATAGTGCCCTTAATATAACGAATAATGCGTTTTTACCGCAATAAGATGAGACTCTTTGGGACACGATTGAAATCTAGCACAAAGACACACACTAAATATTATGTCCGGCCTACTTGCCGTCAAATACAAAAGACTACCTATCATGCTCCTATACAATTTAATATCAACATTTTTACCTTGGTCATCCTTATCAAGCTTGGTTGTAATTGCCATGGGAGTGTTGCAAACTTTAGAGTCTTCAAGTCCAAACTTCTTTACGAGTTCCTTTGCGTACTTGGCTTGACATATGAAGTTCCTATCTTGCAATTGCTTGATTTGGAGTCCAAGAAAGAAATTCAATTCACCCATGGAAGACATTTCAAACTCACATTGCATAACCTTTTCAAACTCCTTGCATAAAAACTCATTAGAAGATCCAAAAATTATATCATCAACATAAATTTGCACAATTAAAATGTCATTATCAACATGCTTAGTAAAAAGAGTTGTGTCTATTTTGCCTTTGACAAAATCATTTGAAATGAGAAAACTAGAAAGCCTTTCATACCAAGCTCTTGGAGCTTGTTTCAATCCATACAAAGCTTTATCAAGTTTAAAAACAAAATTAGGATGAACATGATCAACAAAATCGGGAGGTTGTTCAACATAAACTTCTTCATTTATAAAACCATTCAAAAATGCACTTTTCACATCCATTTGATAAAGTTTAAAATTTTTAAAAGATGCAAAAGCTAGTGTCATCCGTATGGCTTCAAGCCGTGCTACGGGTGCAAAGGTCTCCTCAAAGTCAATTCCCTCAACTTGAGTGTAACCTTGGGCCACTAACCTAGCTTTATTCCTAATGACATTACCGGACCCATCCATCTTGTTTCTAAAGATCCACTTAGTGCAAATTATTGGTCTATCGTGGGGCCTGGGAACAAGGTGCCAAACTTGGTTGCGCTCAAATTGATTGAGTTCCTCTTGCATGGCTAGCAACCAATATGAGTCCGCCTCGGCTTCGAGGATGCTTTTGGTTTCAAAATGAGAAATGAAAGCAAAGTTACCACATAAGTCATGGAGTTTGGAGGGAGTTGTTATCCCTTTAGATGCATCACCTAAGATGAGCTCCTTGGGATGATTTGTAGCATATCTCCAAACTTTAGGAAGCGGTTGAGAGCTTTCCTCTTTATCCTCTAGAGCATCACCAATGGATTCTTGCTTTTCTTCTTGAGCGGGCGAGTCCTTCAAGATAGTCTCTCCATGTCTTCACCTAATAGGTCAATCTCTACAACATTCTCAACAACCACATTAGATTCTTCAAACTTAACATGCATGGATTCTTCAATGGTAAGTGAAGATCTATTGAATACTCTATAAGCTTTGCTAGTAGTAGAATATCCAACAAAGATTGCTTCATAAGCCTTAGCATCAAATTTACCCAAGTTATCTTTAGTATTCAAAACAAAACACTTGCATCCAAAAAATTTAAAATATGCAACATTTGGTTTTCTAGAATGATACATTTCAAAAGATGTTTTGGAAGAATTCTTATATAAATAAATACGATTTGAAATATAGCATGCGGTGTTTACGGCCTCGGCCCATAAATATTGAGGGAGGACATATTCACTTATCATGGTCCTAGCCATCTCTTGAAGTGTTCTATTTTTCCTTTCTACAACTCCATTTTGTTGTGGAGTCCTAGGACATGACATTTCATGCTTGATTCCCTTTTCATCACAATAAGTCATGAAGAGTTGGTTAACAAACTCACCACCTCTATCACTCCTTATTTTCAAAATCAAAAAACCTTTTTCTTTTTCAACCCTTTTTCGAAAAATTTTGAAATGAGAAAAAGTTTGATCTTTGTGTTCCAAAAAGAAAACCCAAGTAAAACGGGAAAAATCATCAACTAAAACAAATGCAAATCTACTACTATTTAAGCTTTTAGTTTTAGTTGGTCCAAAAAGATCCATATGAATTAATTCTAATGGTCTAGTTGACATGATATCCTTGATTGGTTTGAAGGAAGACTTGGTTTGTTTCCCAAGTTGGCACGCACCACAAATGCGGTCTTTCTCAAACTTCAAGCAAGGTATACCCTTCACCAATTCCTTAGAATTAATCCTAGAAAGATGGTCAAAAGATGCATGTCCTAATCTTCTATGCCAAAGCCAAGAATTTTCATCAAAAGCATTCAAGCATTTAGTAGAACAATCTAAATTAAGCATGTCAATGATATAAACATTATTGTCACGAAAACCGGTGAGAATACAATCATTGGTTTTAACATCAAAAATCTTGCAAGAAGAATCATCAAAAATAACTTTAAGTCCACGGTCACAAAGTTGACTAATACTAAGCAAGTTATGCTTCAAACCATCAACAAGAGCTACATTTTCTATAATAGGAGATGCACCAATTTGAATGTTACCTATACTGATGATAGTTCCCTTGGAGTCATCCCCGAAGGTGACGGTGCCACCTTCCATGTACCTTGATAGGTTGTAAAGTTATTGATGTTCCATGTCATGTGTCTTGAACAACCACTATCAAGGTACCACCGCTCCTTACGTCTTGGAGTCTTGGTGTGTACCTACATCAAATAATTTAGGACTTAATTTTGATACTCACATTTTCTTGGGTCCTAAAGAGTTAGTACCATGAACCCAAATAAGATTATTTGATCTATTTACTTGGTCATAACAAAACTTAGCCAAATGTCCATTTTACCACAATAAGTACATCTATACACTCTACCATATCTAAAAGCATAGTGAGTGTGAGACTTGTGAGCATGTGTGGATTTAGCATGAGTGTGGTGTGAAGTGTGAGCATGAGGAATCTTAATATGAGAATCTTTAGCATGAGAGGTGTGCTTTTTAGAAAACATTTCTTCAATTTTCTTAGTGTTAAAAGCACAATCCTTCAAAACCTTTTCAAAGTCAACAATTCTAGTTTTTAGAGAAGAAATTTCTTTTTCATCAATCTTAGGAAATTTTGCTTTACATGCAACTTTGTAAGCATTAAATTTATTTTGAGTAGAAATGAGATTGGAGGAAATTTCATCTTTTTCTCTAGAAATAATAGCAAGTTGATTTTTAAGAAAAGCAACTTCCTTTTCTAATTTAGAGCATTCAATCTTTTTATTATCATAAGTTTCGGAGAGTTCAACAAAGCATGTACAATAACTTCTTTGCTTAATTCATCATCTTCATCAAGAGGTTGTGGGGTTACCTTTGGTGTGTTTGCCATGAAACACATGTTCGCCGTGTCCACCTCGTCTTCGGATTCGCTTTCCGAATCCCATGTGGCTTTGTAGGCTTTCTTTTCAACCGGCTTCTTTGGCTTGAAGGAGGAAGTCATCTTCTTCTTGAACTCCGGGCAATCCGCCATGATATGTCCGGGCTTTCGGCAATTGTAGCAAATAATTCTTCTCTCCTCTTTACCTTCAAATTTTCTTCGAAAGTTGAGCTTGTTCTTCCGGTACATCCTTTTGACATTTCGCACAAGAAGGGAGAGCTCCTCATCTTCTTCTTCATCTTCTTCGTCGTCCTCAAGAGTGGATGAAGACTTGAAGGCTATGGACTTCTTCTTTAGCGGAGCGGCCTCTTCTCTTGCCTTCTTTTCCATCTCATGAGTTTTTAAGTTTCCAATGAGACTAATGAGGTCCATTTCATCCTTGTCGTTCAATTCTTTCAAGGTGGTGGCCTTTATCTCCCATGATGAAGGAAGAGCCCGAATCACTTTTCGCACCTTTTGGTTATTGGAGATATCATCACCTAAAGAAGAAAGAGCATTGATGATTTTAGTAAACCTTGTAATCATGCAATCAATGGTTTCATCATCAATCATTTTAAAAGATTCATATTGGGACCTTAAGAGATCTATCTTAGCTCTCTTAACTTGTGAAGTCCCCTCGTGTGTGACCAACAAATGTTGCCAAATCTCATAGGCGGATTGGCAATGTATTAACCGTGTAAGGTCGTCCTCATTCAAGGCGGTTAGAAGGGAATTTTGGGCCTTGGAGTTAGCCTCATATTCTCTAAAGGTAAAGTTGGTCCATGTGCTCTCATCACTATCGGGTACTACATAGGGTTTGGTCAAGGATTTAGCTACTAAGCTACCTAAGGATTGCAAAAAGATAGTTATCCTAACCTTCCAAATAAGGAAATTAAGTCCATCAAATTTAGGAGGGGTTTTGATGTTATCGGCCATGTTTACTAGTGAATGAATGGATGAATGCAAATGTTGATTAGCAATATTTTAAGGATCTCTCTAAGGATGTTAAGCCAAACCTAGAGTCCAAGCTCTGATCCAATTGAAAATCACCTAGAGGGGGGGTGAATAGGTGATAATGATAATCAATGCACAATTTAAAAATATGATGCAACAATCGCCCAAAACAAGACTAAGAGCCGAATGCCCCGTAAAGGGTTCTGAACTCCTTCCTCCTGATTCCTCTTGAAATGAGTTAGAGGTGCGCAATGCAACCTTGTTGTATGGGACTATGATTGACAAGATGAATGAAACAAATGAATATTGCAATGAAGATTGAGAGCAAATAATAAGAGCAATGAAAGTAAAGCAAGAAGTAAGAGCAAGTAAACCAAACGCAAACACCGAGAATTTTTCCGAGGTTCGAGCACCCAGCTCTACGTCCCCGCCTTCCCCTGAAGGATTTCTAACCACTATAACTTCACAAAGATGTTACAAATACACCGGAGTACCCAACTCCACAATCTCAAGTACAAGTTCTCTCTTGGTAATCAAAAGACCACAAACTCTCTTTTGCAAAACTCTCTTCCCTTACAAAAATCCTTGTAGAACAATGAGTAGGAATGAAGCTCTTGTGAGTAAGGAGAAAAGAAAAAGAAATCAGAGAGTTCTTGAAAACACTTCAGAAAATGAGAGAGAATTTTCAGCACAAAATCAAGAAACAAAGCTCTTTTGAATGCCTTAAACTTTTGAAAACTTTTGCAAATTTTTCTTGTAATGAACCTCTCCCCAAACACCCCTATTTATAGTAGAGGGTTAGGGTTTGAAGATAAAACTCACTTAAGGCCAATTAGGACGTATTAGGATCAGTAAATATCTTTTAAACCCATTTTAGAAAGAAAAAGACAAAACAAATCTGCTCAGAAAACTAGCCGTTACTGTTCAAACGGCACACTCGGTCGACCGGCCGGTCGACCGAAGTACAAAAAATAAGAGCCGTTACCGGCTCTCGGTCGACCGCACGGTCGATCAAAAAATACAGAGAGCAAAAGTCTTGCAGTCAGGCAGGTTTCGGTCGACTGCACGGTCGACCGCGAAAATGTGCACACGGATACGCACTGCTGCCAGAACCTCGGTCGAATGGGTCTGTCGACCGGATTGACCTGACACAGGGTCCGCCGACCAGACGGTTGACCGGCTCAAGTCAAAAGTCAAAAACAAAAACAGATTTTGAAGGGAATTAAAAATAAACAAAGTATGTTTTGAATAGGGATATATATAAAACATAAAAAAGTGTTTGTAGGCAGAAGATTGTATACAAAAATATTTTGTACATATTATAGGAAATATTTTTGGAAATAAGATGTGTGCAAAAATGTGTGTGATAGAGCTTCAAACCTATTCACTATTCTTTAACAAAACTATAAACTAGAAACAAATCTAATGAATTATCTTGAGCAATCTTGAAGTCTTGAGCCATGCAATGCCTTGCTAGAGCCTTCTCTTCTATGGTCCTTCCTTGAAGTGCAAAACGCCTTCTTTGCTTCATGAACCTAGAAGTACTTGCAATAGCTAAGCAACGGCCTCCAAATATGGTACTAACCTGAAACTTATCTCAAACAAACTAATTAGTACCAAATAGCTCTTATTTGTTTTGTTATCATCAAAACTCTAAACAAATGGAGAGTGTAACCTTTTGGGCCAACAAGCCCTTCGGCGGAGCTAGAT
Organism: Agave tequilana; assembly: GCA_038442645.1. NCBI lineage: Eukaryota > Viridiplantae > Streptophyta > Magnoliopsida > Asparagales > Asparagaceae > Agave > Agave tequilana. Next base: position 72,552 of record JAVJIF010010367.1, on the reverse strand, counting down.
GTCATCTGTTGTGAAGCTACCATATACCCTTTCTGCGCATTTGCATGTGGCTTCAGGCGGAGCTGACTCTCTCTGCGGAGTTACGCTTTAGCAGTTCAGTCGAAGCTATAAGTTAGCTTCTTGGCGGAGCTTTGAATGGCTTCAAGGCGAAGTTGGATGATCTTACCTCTCAGGCGAGGCTATCCCTTTAGGCTCATGTGATGCTAAGTACTAGCATCTTAGACCTGCTGAGGTCTGTTTAGAGACAATCTGGGCTCACTGTCTGCTTGCTGGATCAGTGGAGTCCAAGTTGCTTCCTTATCCTCGGAGATGGGTGAAAACTGGTCGTCAGCTTGTCTGTCACTCGTCTTTTGTAAATGTCAACAAGTTTAGACATTGTTCGGACCAAAAAGAATCTTGTCTTTTTTAAGTGTCAACAAGAATCTACCACAATACCTCAAGGCAATTAAAACAAGTAACCGGGGCACCATAACTTGTTTGAAAGTTAAACCTTATGCATTAGAATATGGTTTGATTGTGCCCAATATGGCTCAATTTGGCCGCATATTTTGGGTGTTTGGGCCATCAATTAAGGCTTTTTTTCTTGTCACCCACTTCTTAGTATTGACGGTACGCATTTATATGAAAAGTACAGATGTTGTTTGCTTATTGTCACCGGAGTTAATGCTGATGGTGGAGTCTATCCATTGGCCTTTACTATGGTGGAAAGTGAATCAGAAAACTCTTGACAGTGATTTTTACAGTGTATTTATAATCTTATACCAAGTGTACATAATAACTGGATAATTACTTTTATCTCCGATCGTATGAAAAGATTACTGAAAGCAATTGCAAATGCATGGTCGTCACCTTATCATCATCGTTATTGTTGATCAGGACGATTTTACATTATTTTTATTCTCCTAATTACCTATTATTTGTATATAAATAATGCTACTCGGGTATATTTGATTGAATTTTACAGGAACAGGTAAGAGAAAGAGAAAGAGAAATCCGGTTACTTTTAGCAACAAAATCACGCAATTTGTAAAAGAATGAGGGTTGCTTTCCAAACATATTGCAGTGTTTTGGCTATAACGTTAGCTACAGGACTCCTAAACTAGTCATTCAAGATGTTTACAGAAAGAGAATTCGAAGATCTACAACTTTGGTGTTGAGAGTTTTTGCTGATTTAACCGTATTGAACGCTCAAAATAGTCAAAAAAAGCTTTCTTTCAAATTCTGAGTTTGGACTGGACACAATTACAACAAAGATGAAGGGCTTTTATGTAAAATTTGTATATTATATATAAAAGATAATGGGCTGCTCTTGGGAAGGGGGCGGTCATCTAGGTTTTAGGTTTAGTTTTTTTTTTCTTGAGGTGGCTGTTTAGTTTAAAATGAAGGAGAATAATTAATGGAGGAGGCCCTTTTGTTTTGGCCGAATTTTATCCTTGTATTTCGGCCATTTCTTCCAAAATTTTGTTTATTAAAAAATATATCATTCCCGAGTTCATCTCTCACTAGTGTTACTTTTTGATTTTTGGTCTTATTTGTCTGATCATTGCTTATCGTTTAGCAAAGGCACTTCTTCCTCTCCGCGACAGGAAGCAACCACGACGGCCTCGGTCAACCGGAGGAGTCTCGTCCACGCGTTTTCTGCACCAAACGGCATGCACGAGCAGCGTTTGGCGTGCTAGCCTGCTTCGGCCTCACGCATGAGAGACGAGGAGCAAGGTTTTCATCTCGTTCAAGTGGGTTCCTCTAGGCTATCTTCGTCATCCTGGAGCCGCTGGAAAACAAGAAGCAGAGGCCCACCGCGTGTCCCTGTAGCAAAGCGAGAGCAAGGGGTGGCTATTGTGTTCTGCCGGTGAGCCTGCATGTTGGGGTCCACATGAATTTGGCCCCTGTAACATGTGGGCAAATGTGGAGTGGTGGGACCCATGTGGGGCATGTTGTTGTTGTTGACCCAAAGGCCTATCACCCTAGTTTTGATGATGATCAACTCATGAAGTTATGTTTACTAATGATCTTGTGTTTAATTAGTGACAGATTCATTATCAAGATCTTAGTAGGTGCATAGCTCAACAAAGGATAAAATGTCAAGATTTGGAGCTAGCACGTTGTGATCCAAGGAGCTTTTGGATCAAGCTTGGACCAAGTCAAGAAGATGAGAAGCCTTCAAGTGAAGACTTCAAGAAGATGAAGACTTGTGTCTAGGTATAAGATTTTGTTTTTGTTTTAGTTAAAAATGTAAAGGATAGATAGTTGGTGGATTGCTCAAGTATACCATGCACACACACTCTTGATTTAGAATTGTTTTCCTAAAAGATTTTTTGGCTTAGAAAAGATTTTTCATTTTGGAAAAATACAAGTTTGGTTTTTGGTGTTTCTCATGTACTTATCTTTTAACCAAAACTAAGTTTAGAGCTTTATGACAAAAATATAGATATTTCATCTTGATTGTGTAGTGGATCATATCCATACACACTATACTTTAATAGTATATCTTGTTTTTGTATTTGATGAAGATTTGGAAAAATATGTTTTGGAAAATATTTTTTTGGAAAATACAGTTTTTATCTTGAGCCAAATATTTTCAAGTTACAAAAATAGTCCAATCTTTTATAACATGCCTTGATTTTGTGCAAGCATGTTTGTATATCAAAGTATATTGGTTAAACTATTTTTATAGATTTTTATGTATTTTATGGGATTTTATTTGAGCCAAAAGACAAACTTTTATTCCCAGAAAAACTGTTTCAGGTTTCAGATAAGTCGACTTGCTTCCTATATATAGTCGACTAATCCTAAAGTCGGCCGACCGGACCGGTCGACCGACGTGCACAGACGTGCACGCCTTTGTGTACTGGAGGACGGCCGACCGTGCCGGTCGACCGCTCCAGAGAGCAGTGCTCTCTGGAAAGTTCGGCCGACCGCACGGGTCGACCGACAGAGAGTTGGACTCTCAGCTCCAGTGGGTTAGTCGATCCTGGCGGTCAACCGTGGCTCCAACGGTCAGAAATCCGACCATTGGCGGTCGACCGACCCGGTCGACCGGCAGCTCTGACAGAGCCCCAACGGCTAGTTTTTCAGACTCTATATAAAGGGTCATTTGGGGGCTGTTTTCACACAAGATTTGGAGAAGTTTTTAGAGCCAGGCTTTCCCACTCTTTTCATAAGTTTTTCTCCACAAAATAGTGAGCTAATATTTCCTATCAAAAGAAAAGTTTTATCAAGAGTGTTTAAAAGAAAGTCTTTGAGTTTTTCACCACCATTCTCTTCTTTGTTTTTCTCACAATCACTTGAGCTATCCATTGCCTAATCTATCCATAGGATTGTGTTGTGAGAGTTTGTAATTGGTGATCAAAGTGTTGCAGATCACCAAAGATCTTTTCTTTGTTCTTTGAGGAGACGGGCAAGTGTGCTCGTGATTGTTTCGGGTCCTAGTGAGGACTTGGTGTTTTCGGGTTCGGGTGCGAACTCGTATTTGAGGTGCGGCCTCGGCGAGCCGGTGGGCTTGCGGTGTGTACAGGACTAGAGAGTCCGAGGGCTTGTAGGTGTTGCGGCACCGAGGAGAGATCCATTGGGATCTTGCATAGCGAAAATCCTTCGTGTGTCGAAGGCGGGGATGTAGAGCAAGTGTGCTCGAACCTCGAAACAAACCCTTTATGTTTGTGATTGCTCTCTCTCTCTCTCTCTCTCTTTGTTTCTTAATATATCTTGCATGTGTTTATTGTTCATCTTTATATGCTAGATATACATTGTGTGCTTTATTGATATACTTGCTTGGGTTTGTTTGCTAACACTTGTATTCAACCAAGAGAGCCAACGCGGCACCTCAACCCATTCAAGGGGAATCTAGAGGAGTTTGTCCAGAGCCCTTCACGGGGAATTCGGCAACACTCTTGTGTTATACATAGTGTTTAGTGTAAGAAGTTTAACTAGGTCATAATTATTTTTAGCTTCCGCATTATTTGCATCATTTGGCATTAAGTGACCATTAGATTAGCCTTCACCTATTCACCCCCCCTCTAGGTGAACCTTACAATTGGTATCAGAGCTTGGTTCTCTGATTTGGTCTAACAACCTAGAGTAAAAGATCCTCATTTTTAGGCTAATCACAATATTTTGTACACACACCATGGACTTCATGTCACCACCCATGTTTGACATTGTTAACATCCATATATGGAAGGTGAAGATGTCCTTATACCTCAAAGCCCTAGGTTATCATGTTTATCTTGCCACAACTAATAATGCATATTGTTTAAATGGTAAGAATATTGAGGCTAATACAAAAGCCCTACATGCTTTAAGATCTACCCTAAATGATGATTACTTATCTAGGGTTGCTAACATTGATTTGGCTTTTGTAGTGTGGAACACCCTCCTCTCCCTTGGCGAAAAAGAACAATATTATGCCGGGAGCGATTCGGACGTTGGAAGCGACATCTCCAATGTGTGCTACATGGTCCAAGGGGATAACCCCCTTGAGATAACTACCGAATCCGAGGATGAGGATGTAGACATGTCATATGATGAGCTATCTACTTTTTGTCATCTATTGCTTGAAAAGTATGACATGATTAAGAAAGAAAATAAAAATTTGAAAAAGAATATTTCTTGCATGCATATAGAACAAGATTCATTTAAATCTAACATTGCATGCTTAGAAAAAGAAAATGAGGTTTTGAAAAATGAAAATGTTTCCCTTATGTCTAAATTAAATGATTTGTGTAAAGGGAACACTATTTTGAAAGATAAAATTGTTTTAGTGGAAAAACAAAAAGAAGTTGTTTTTCAAGAAAACTCTTGTTTAAAAACAAAAATTTTTGAAAAAGAACAAGAAAAGTTTCTAAAAAGAAAAAGATTTTTGATCATGCTTTACATGCCACCACTTCTATTGATCAAAATGAAGTAAATATTTTGAAAAATAAGATTAATTGTTTGAGCTCAACTTTGAGCAATTGTGCATTTAACCATAAGAAATTGGAGTCCTTGTGTTCAAAGAAACAAACTCCACACTTTCATGCACAACATCATCATTATGCTTATGTTGCACGTCACGATCACAATCACACTCATAAGCATACTAAGGTGTACACTTGTACACATTGTGGCCGCAAAGGCCATTTAGCAAAGTTTTGTTTTGATAAGTTGCATGTTTCAAATTTTGCTAATCAGAAAAATGTTTGGGTGCCTTACAAAGCTAACCCCCAAGGACCCAAGAAAAAATGGGTACCAAAACCCCACCCCATGTTTTTGATGTAGGTGAGGGATCTCTCAAGACGTGAGAGATTTGGTGCCTTGATGGTGGGTGCACTTGAACTAAAAGGACACATATTTGGAGCACCGCTATCAAGGGAGCTTTGGTGGGACAACCACCATGTTTGGAGCTTTGAAGTTGGTAACAATCTCTAAACTCCCATTTTATTTATGTTCATGCTTGTTCATTCATAATATTTTGAGCATGTTCATGTTTTATGATTTATTGTGCTTCATGTGGTAAAATCTTGTTTAAATGTAGATTTTATCAAAACTTGCATGTATACATATACAAATAGTGAATTACAATTGATTCATATATGATTGAACTTCATGCTCATTTGTACCCACTATTTGCATATGCATAGTCTAGTTTTGATGATTCTTTCATTTATACTTGTTATGCCAATTTTTATGCTTTACTTCATGTATATGTATTATTAATTCAAATCTAATAAATATACATGTATATCCATTTTGAGTCTCTTGCCTTCATGCAAATACTATTAATAGACTTGTTTTATGTTTGGGATATGTATGTGTATTGTTAGGATTGGATAAATCATACATATACCTAGAAGTTTGTTTGTTTTATTGAAAAATGTTTTTTTTTTTGTTTTATAAGATGTTATTCATGATTTGAGCTTCAATGTCTATTTTCATGAAAATGCTACTTACATGATTTTTAAACACTCATCTTTTATTTTTTTTCAAGATAATTTTGAGCTTTATGGACTATGAGTACTTGAATATTTATGTACTTAGTATGATTCATGAAATACACATGTTTTGATTTCATGTTTTTGAAGGATCTTTAACTAGTTTTTCAAAAATTATCTTTAACTAGTTAATTATTCTTCCTTTGGTAGTGATTTTCAATGCTAAAATATTTTCAAATCTATTTTTGAAAACCCCTACCATCAATGGGAGGATGGATGGGCGATTATGCCTTGTATGCTTCATTGAAAATCTTATATCTTGAGCATATGAAGGGTGGTAGGTTATGAGATATACACTTGATCTTATTGTTATGTTTATTGGTATCTTTGAATCATTTCAATTGGTATCAATATGAACTTATTTTGTATATACTCATATTTTGTTTCTTATATATGTATGTATCCATTTCACTTGGTATACTCATTTTTTCATACATATATATGATTTTCATGTGCTTAACTTTCAATTGGTTCACATTTTTAAAGCACAAAGTTTTTGATGAAAAATTAAATATTTTGGATCATTATGTTTACCATTGATGTCAAAATGATTCAACTTCATATTTGTTAAATGTCAATTGGTATCAATATGTTTTTACAAAAATGATTACTTTCAATTTGGTATTTTAAAATTTTGATTATTTTACAAGAGCTCTGATACCTTTAAAATTTTTTTAAAAAGAAAAATTAAAATGTTTTGGTATGTATTTCCTATATGTAAGGAGAGCTTAACATCTCTTCTACATATAGATTCATGTTGAGTATATTATAAATTGAGGAGCTTGATAACTCTTCTTTATATGATATACGTGTGTAGGGGGAGCTTCACATCTCCTCTTATGCATTACATAATATGTGTTATGTGAGTTAGGGCTTGTCATCCCTTCTTCATGTAATGCATATTGTTGGCCCAAGGTTACAATCACCCTTGTTTGGTGTATTTTGATGATTACAAAACATATTAGTTATTTGTACTAATAACAATTGTTGTTTAAGTGTGTTTCAGGTTTATCATCACACTAGAAGTACTCTCACTCAAATACAAGGTTCTTGGACTCAAGACAATTCTATTTGGGCTCAAGTTGCAAATATTGAAGATCAAGTGAAGATAGCCCACCTTGAAGAATAGCCTTGAAGTCTTTTAGCAAGTTTGTAAGTTTAGAATGTTAAAGTTTGAATATAGGAAATTTGGCTCTAGGATTTACACACACACTTGTTTCATGTATTTCCTATGTTTTGAAAAACTTGTTTAAAAACATGTACCAAAGCTTTAGTTTATGCCTTAGTTTATATATACGTGTACCAAAGCTTTATATCTTGAACAACTTGTTTTAAACATGTATATAAACTATTTTCTGCATAATACTTAGCTATAGGTATTTTCAAAATGTTTTCACAAAAATTCCCTCTTCAAAACAGCCCAGTTTTCAGCCTCAGGCAACATCGGTCGACCGGCCCGGTCGACCGGCGTTGTGCCTGGACATGCACTGTTTGTGCATGTCCGTCGGTCGACCGGACCGGTCGACCGACAGAGAGCCTTCTGCTCTCGGGAAATTTCGGTCGACCGGACGGTCGACCGGAAGAAGGAAACTGTGTTTCCTCTTTTTTGGTCGGTCGACCGGACCGGTCGACCGGGAGCCAACGGCTATATCCAGCTAGGCTGGCGGTCGACCGGACCGGTCGACCGCCAAGCCTGCAACACAGCAACGGCTCTTTCCTCTTTGGGATTTTCTGAAAAACTGTTTCTTTTTCTGTTTTAGCAGATTTTTGGAGAGTGGTTGGGGAGCTTTTGCAGGTTGAATTAGGTGAAAAGAAATTGTTTTTAACCTATTTTCTAACCCTATAAATAGAGGAGAAGTCTCTCTTCCTCATTACTTAGAAAATCCTCAAGTTTTGTTGTTTTCAAAAGAGAAAAGAAAAATTGTTTTAGCCTTCAATTCCTACTCTTTCAAGATTGTTTTTCAGTTGTGTTTGATTCTCTATATCACTCTACAACTGAAGTTTTCTCACCACACTTCATAGAGCCAAAAATTCTATACTCTTTCTATAGTGAAGTTGTAATTGAAGTGAGAGTGTTTGTAAAAGAAATTGAGAAAAGTGTAGTGATCAAGTTGTGATCACTTTGTTCTTGTAATTCCTTCTTGTGGAGCAACCTCTTCGGTAGAGGTCCTTTGTACTCGGTGGAGCTCGGTGCTCGGTCTTCGGTAGACCCAATTGTAAAGGCATCCTCGGTGGATAGTGGAAACCCTTCACGGAGGTGAAGGCGGGGACTAGAGCAAGTGTGCTCGAACCTCGAAACAAATCATCTTGTTTGCGATTGCCTTTGCGTTCTTCTTGCTTTTAATTTCTATTGCTTTATATTGCCTTGAATTAATTGCTTGAGAACTAACCCTCTACTTGTGGAATCTTGTGTTGTTTACCTTACTTGCTATACTTGTTGTTTTACATTGTGAGCATTTCATCCTCATCATCATACTTGGCATTGATCGATCACACCTCAATACAACACGGTTGCATTACGCACCTCTAACCCATTTAAGGGGAATTGGGAGGAAGGAGTTCAGAACCTCGCAAGGGGTATTCGGCTCTTAGTCGTGTTTTGAGAGATCGTTGCATCACTCATTTAATTAAAGTTTAAAAAGATCACTAGATTAGCATTCACACCTATTCACCCCCCCCTCTAGGTGTTTTTCAATTGGTATCAGAGCTTGGACTCTAGGATTTGGTTTAACAACCTTAGAGAAGATCCTAATTTGCTAATCATTTCATTCATATTCATATAGTAAAAATGGCCGATGGAATTAAGACCCCTCCTAAGTTTGATGGACTTAACTTTCCCATATGGAAGGTTAAGATGACCGTGTTTTTGCAATCTCTAGGTAGCCGAGTTGCAAAGGCCGTGACTAAGTCCTTTAGTGTACCCCCGGTGACGAATCCACTTGGTCCGAAATAGAGACTAAGGAATTCGATGCCAATGCCAAAGCTCACTATGCACTTCTACAAGCCCTAAATGATGATGACATAGCTAGGGTTATACATTGCAAATCCGCATTTGAGATTTGGTCACACTTGATAGTCACTCATGAGGGGACCTCACAAGTTAAGAAGGCTAAGATTGACCTTCTTCGGTCTCAATATGAAACATTTAGCATGCAAGACAATGAAACCATAGATGATATGGTTACAAGGTTTACCAAGATTACTAATGGACTCTCTTCTTTAGGTGAAGATATCAACAATGATCAAAGAGTAAGGAAGATCATCCGGGCTCTTCCTCCTTCATGGGAAGTTAAAGCAACAACCTTGAAGGAACTCAACGACAATGAAGAGATGGAGCTTATAGGTCTCATTGGGAACCTCAAAACCCATGAGATGGAAAGGAAAGCAAGAGAGGACATGGCTCCTACCAAGAAGAAGACTATTGCCTTCAAGTGTCAATCATCACACTCCGACGAAGATGATGAAGAAGAAGATGACGAAGAGCTCTCACTTCTAGTCAAAAATGTTCGGAGGATGTACAACAAGGCAAAGTTTCAAGGTAGAAGGAGATGGCAAGGAGGCAAAGAAGAAAGGAAGATTGTGTGCTTCAATTGCCAAAAACCGGGACACATAGTTGCGGAGTGTCCGGACAAAGCAAAGCCCTCCACATCAAAGAAGCCATACAAGAAGAAGGCTATGAAGGCAACTTGGGATTCGGAGACCGAATCCGAAGAGGAGATAGACACCGCCAACATGTGCTTCATGGCTAATGAAGGCACAAGCAAGGTAACCTCTTCCCCTTCTCATAATGATGAACTTTCTATGGATGAGTTAGAAGAAGCTTTTGTTGAGTTGTCACAAAACTATGATTTCTTAAAGAAAAAGTATTTAAAAATGAAAAAGGAAAATGAATCTTTAAGTCATCAAGTTTTTACTCTTACAAAAGAAAAGGATAATTTAGTTTCCACCTTGACCACTACTAAAAATGATTTTGAAAAATATAAGACTTCTTGCAAGGGTAAGGCCCCACTAATTGATTCTAATGAAGTTTCCATGCTTAGGGAAAGATTAGACTCATTAAGTGTTGTTTTGAAAAATTGTGAATTTGATAAGAAAAAGATTGAGGCTATGTTTCCTAAGAAACAAGCCCCAAAGAAAAATGCTCATGCTCATGTTCATGTTCATGCTACACAACCTAAACAACATGGCAAACCCCAAAAGCATGCTCACACTACTACACATACACATCATGCATTCATGTATAGAAAAGTGTACTCATGTTCACATTGTGGGCGGAAAGGACACTTAGCAAATTTTTGTTATGATAGACTAAGTGCATCACATCATAATGTTTGGGTTCGTAACACTAACTTTCAAGGACCCAAGAAAGTTTGGGTACCAAAGTCAACAATTATTTTAAATGATGTAGGTACTTTCCAAAGCCCAACGACGTAGAGGTTTGTGGTATCTTGATAGCGGTTGCTCAAGGCACATGACTTGGGACATCAACAACTTTGCAACCCTATCAAGATATCATGAAGGTGGCACCGTCACCTTCGGAGATGACGCCAAGGGTAAAATCATCGGTATTGGTAATGTAAAACTTGGCACCTCTCCTTTAATTGAAAATGTGGTTTTAGTTGATGGCCTCAAGCATAATCTCTTGAGTGTTAGTCAACTTTGTGATAAAGGTTTTGATGTAGTTTTTGACAACGTTGCTTGTAAAGTAATTGATAGAACTTCCAATGTTTGTGTATTTTCCGGTTTTCGTGAAAGCAATGTTTATATGATTGATATGTTAAATATGTCTTGTAATATTACTTGTTTAAAAGCCCTCGATGATGACTCTTGGTTGTGGCATAGGAGATTAGGGCATATTTCTTTTGATCATATTTCTAGATTAAATTCAAAGGAAATGGTGAAAGGTATTCCTTCATTGAATTTTGAAAAGGACCGAGTTTGTGACTCATGTCAATTTGGGAAACAAACTAAGTCTTCTTTCAAGTCAATTAAGGATATCATGACATCACGTCCTTTGGAATTAATCCATATGGATCTATTTGGCCCAACACAAACCAAAAGTCTAAGTGGGAATAGATTTGCTTATGTTTTGGTTGATGATTTTTCAAGATTTACATGGGTTTTCTTTCTTGAACATAAAAACCAAGCATTTTCGTGTTTCCAAACTTTTAAGAAAAGAGTAGAAAAAGAAAAAGATTCTTTGATTTTGAGAATAAGAAGTGATAGAGGAGGTGAATTCATTAACCAACCCTTTACCACTTTTTGTGATGAACATGGAATAAAGCATGAACTTTCTTGTCCTAGAACTCCACAACAAAATGGAGTAGTTGAACGGAAAAATAGAACATTACAAGAGATGGCTAGGACAATGCTAAGTGAATACGGTCTACCACATTATTTGTGGGCCGAGGCCGTTAATACATCATGCTACATATCAAATCGTGTTTTCTTGTGTAAAAATACTACTAAGACTTCTTTTGAAATGTATTTTTCTAGAAAACCTAATGTTTCCTATTTTAAAGTTTTTGGTTGCAAATGCTTTGTTTAAACACAAAAGATAATTTAGGAAAGTTTGATGCTAGATCTTATGAGGCTATTTTTGTAGGTTACTCAAACACTAGTAAGGCTTATAGAGTTTTCATTAGATCATCTTTGACTATTGAAGAGTCTATTCATATTAAGTTTGAGGAATCTAACAAGTTTGTTAAGAATGTTGTAGAAATAGATGCCTTGCATGAAGGCTTGGAGAAAGTCACCTTGGAGGATGCTTCTACCATGGGAGACAAGCCAAAGGATGATGATGGAAGTGAAGCCAAAGTGGAAGAGGCCCAAGGAAATGAACATCAAACAAATGAGGTGGAGCCTACTCAACCACTACCTAAGGATTGGAGATTCAACCCTCATCATCCCAAGGACCTCGTCATAGGTGAAGTATCAAAAGGGGTAACTACTCGCTCTAAAATTCAAGATTTTTGTGGCCACTTTGCATTTATTTCACACATAGAACCCAAAAATGTGCTAGAAGCCGAGGCCGATTCATATTGGTTGCTAGCCATGCAAGAGGAGCTCAATCAATTTGAGCGCAACCAAGTTTGGCACCTTGTTCCTAGGCCCCACGATAGACCAACAATTGGTACTAAGTGGATCTTTAAGAATAAGTTGGATAAATCGGGTAATGTAGTTAGAAACAAGGCTAGGTTAGTTGCCCAAGGTTACACTCAAATCGAAGGGATCGATTTTGAAGAAACCTTTGCACCCGTAGCACGGCTTGAAGCCATACGGATGACATTAGTATTTGCCTCATATAAAGATTTCAAATTATTTCAAATGGATGTTAAAAGTGCTTTTCTAAATGGATTTATTGAAGAGGAGGTGTATGTTGAACAACCCCCCGGGTTTGTTGATCCTACACATCCTGATTTTGTTTTTAAATTAGATAAAGCTCTTTATGGTTTAAACAAGCCCCTAGGGCTTGGTATGAAAGACTTTCTTCATTTTTGATTTCAAATGGTTTTAAGAAAGGTAAAATTGATACAACTTTGTTTACAAAACATGTAGAAAAAGATATTCTTATTGTGCAAATTTATGTAGATGATATTATTTTTGGTTCTACTAATGAATCTCTTTGCAAAGCTTTTGAGTCATGCATGAAGGATGAATTTGAAATGTCTATGATGGGGGAACTCAACTATTTCCTTGGACTCCAAATCAAGCAAAGGAAGGATGGGATCTTCATCAATCAAGCCAAGTACACAAAGGAACTAATCAAAAGATTCGGGCTTGAAGGATCAAAAGTAAGCAAAACTCCCATGGCAACAACTACCAAGCTTGACAAGGATGAACAAGGTAAAAGTGTAGACATTAAACTTTATAGAAGCATGATTGGTAGTTTGCTTTATTTGACGGCTAGTAGGCCGGATATCATGTTTTCCGTTTGTTTATGTGCACATTTTCAATCATGTCCTAAGGAATCACACTTAATAGCGGTAAAACGCATAATTAGGTATCTTAAGGGCACAATTGAATTGGGTTTGTGGTATCCTAAAACCGGATTATTTGAAATGAAGAGTTTTTCGGATGCCGACTATGCGGGTTGTAGGGTAGATAGGAAGAGCACAAGTGGAACATGTCAATTCTTAGGTAATTGTCTTGTATCTTGGTCTTCCAAAAAGCAAAATTCGGTAGCCCTATCAACCGCCGAGGCGGAGTATGTTGCGGCGGGAGCTTGTTGTGCACAAGTTCTTTGGATGAAACATACTCTCCTTGACTATGATTTACATTTTGATCATGTTAAGATTTTTTGTGATAATACTAGTACAATTCACATGACCAAAAATGCTAATCAACATAGTAAAACCAAGCACATTGATATTAGGTATCATTTTCTTAGAGATCACTTTGAAAAAGGTGATATTGATATTGACTATGTTTCTACCGATTTTCAACTTGCCGATATTTTCACTAAACCTTTAGATTATGCAAGATTTTCCTTTATTTGTGGTGAGTTGAATGTATGTATGATTGATTCTTAAAATATTTTTGTTTTGATATGTTTGTGTTTTGATATGTTTTAACCCTTTTTGATGTATGACAAAAAGGGGGAGAAAAATATATAAGTTTGGAGAAAAAGAATATAAGTTGATTAAAATTGTTTGGAGAAAAATATACTAGTTTGAATATACTTAGCTCTTTGAAAATAATAAATTTGTTCATTATTTGGTTTTCCTTGACAAAATTTATGGTGATGATTTTTTCAAATGCTTTATGTATGATTTCATAGTTTTTCATATTCATGATAGATACATAGCATTGTTTGAGGGGGAGCTTTCCAAGCTTTTTCCTCTCTTTATTTGATTAATAACTATATGTTTTGTCATCATCAAAAAGGGGGAGATTGTTGGCCCAAGGTTACAATCACCCTTGTTTGGTGTATTTTGATGATTACAAAACATATTAGTTATTTGTACTAATAACAATTGTTGTTTAAGTGTGTTTCAGGTTTATCATCACACTAGAAGTACTCTCACTCAAATACAAGGTTCTTGGACTCAAGACAATTCTATTTGGGCTCAAGTTGCAAATATTGAAGATCAAGTGAAGATAGCCCACCTTGAAGAATAGCCTTGAAGTCTTTTAGCAAGTTTGTAAGTTTAGAATGTTAAAGTTTGAATATAGGAAATTTGGCTCTAGGATTTGCACACACACTTGTTTCATGTATTTCCTATGTTTTGAAAAACTTGTTTAAAAACATGTACCAAAGCTTTAGTTTATGCCTTAGTTTATATATACGTGTACCAAAGCTTTATATCTTGAACAACTTGTTTTAAACATGTATATAAACTATTTTCTGCATAATACTTAGCTATAGGTATTTTCAAAATGTTTTCACAAAAATTCCCTCTTCAAAACAGCCCAGTTTTCAGCCTCAGGCAACATCGGTCGACCGGCCCGGTCGACCGGCGTTGTGCCTGGACATGCACTGTTTGTGCATGTCCGTCGGTCGACCGGACCGGTCGACCGACAGAGAGCCTTCTGCTCTCGGGAAATTTCGGTCGACCGGACCGGTCGACCGGAAGAAGGAAACTGTGTTTCCTCCTTTTTGGTCGGTCGACCGGACCGGTCGACCGGGAGCCAACGGCTATATCCAGCTAGGCTGGCGGTCGACCGGACCGGTCGACCGCCAAGCCTGCAACACAGCAACGGCTCTTTCCTCTTTGGGATTTTCTGAAAAACTGTTTCTTTTTCTGTTTTAGCAGATTTTTGGAGAGTGGTTGGGGAGCTTTTGCAGGTTGAATTAGGTGAAAAGAAATTGTTTTTAACCTATTTTCTAACCCTATAAATAGAGGAGAAGTCTCTCTTCCTCATTACTTAGAAAATCCTCAAGTTTTGTTGTTTTCAAAAGAGAAAAGAAAATTGTTTTAGCCTTCAATTCCTACTCTTTCAAGATTGTTTTTCAGTTGTGTTTGATTCTCTATATCACTCTACAACTGAAGTTTTCTCACCACACTTCATAGAGCCAAAAATTCTATACTCTTTCTATAGTGAAGTTGTAATTGAAGTGAGAGTGTTTGTAAAAGAAATTGAGAAAAGTGTAGTGATCAAGTTGTGATCACTTTGTTCTTGTAATTCCTTCTTGTGGAGCAACCTCTTCGGTAGAGGTCCTTTGTACTCGGTGGAGCTCGGTGCTCGGTCTTCGGTAGACCCAATTGTAAAGGCATCCTCGGTGGATAGTGGAAACCCTTCACGGAGGTGAAGGCGGGGACTAGAGCAAGTGTGCTCGAACCTCGAAACAAATCATCTTGTTTGCGATTGCCTTTGCGTTCTTCTTGCTTTTAATTTCTATTGCTTTATATTGCCTTGAATTAATTGCTTGAGAACTAACCCTCTACTTGTGGAATCTTGTGTTGTTTACCTTACTTGCTATACTTGTTGTTTTACATTGTGAGCATTTCATCCTCATCATCATACTTGGCATTGATCGATCACACCTCAATACAACACGGTTGCATTACGCACCTCTAACCCATTTAAGGGGAATTGGGAGGAAGGAGTTCAGAACCTCGCAAGGGGTATTCGGCTCTTAGTCGTGTTTTGAGAGATCGTTGCATCACTCATTTAATTAAAGTTTAAAAAGATCACTAGATTAGCATTCACACCTATTCACCCCCCCTCTAGGTGTTTTTCACATATGTGTAGGGAAGCTAACTTAGCGTCTTCCTCTTCATGAATGTATATCGCATATAAATCTTTATTGATTGATTTGTATTAACCCCTTCTTGATCTTTTTGTTTTTGACAAAAAAGGGGAGAAAAATTTGTTTGATTTGATTTTACTTTGAACCCTTTGTTGATGAGTGACAAAAAGGGGGAGAAGTATTTGAGTTTATATGCATGTTTTCATTGCTTAAGGAGGAGAAGTATTTGTCTTCCTTGTTATTTATGCATATAAGTTTTATATTGCAAATAGGAGAAAAAGATTTTGATTTATGCTTGTTGCATGTTTTATCTCCATACTTGCATACATATTCATGTGCCTCATTACCATATCTATTATTTATTTGGTATGCATGAGTAAGGGGGAGCTTCTTTGAAGCTTTACTTTAATCCATGCATATATAACCTCATGAGTTTTGTCATCATCAAAAAGGGGGAGATTGTTGGCCCAAAGGCCTATCACCCTAGTTTTGATGATGATCAACTCATGAAGTTATGTTTACTAATGATCTTGTATTTAATTAGTGACAGATTCATTATCAAGATCTTAGTAGGTGCATAGCTCAACAAAAGATAAAATGTCAAGATTTGGAGCTAGCACGTTGTGATCCAAGGAGCTTTTGGATCAAGCTTGGACCAAGTCAAGAATATGAGAAGCCTTCAAGTGAAGACTTCAAGAAGATGAAGACTTGTGTCTAGGTATAAGATTTTATTTTTGTTTTAGTTAAAAATGTAAAGGATAGATAGTTGGTGGATTGCTCAAGTATACCATGCACACACACTCTTGATTTAGAATTGTTTTCCTAAAAGATTTTTGGCTTAGAAAAGATTTTTCATTTTGGAAAAATACAAGTTTGGTTTTTGGTGTTTCTCGTGTACTTATCTTTTAACCAAAACCAAGTTTAGAGCTTTATGACAAAAATATAGATATTTCATCTTGATTGTGTAGTGGATCATATCCATACACACTATGCTTTAATAGTATATCTTGTTTTTGTATTTGATGAAGATTTGGAAAAATATGTTTTGGAAAATATTTTTTTGGAAAATACAGTTTTTATCTTGAGCCAAATATTTCCAAGCTACAAAAATAGTCCAATCTTTTATAACATGCCTTGATTTTGTGCAAGCATGTTTGTATATCAAAGTATATTGGTTAAACTATTTTTGTAGATTTTTATGTATTTTATGGGATTTTATTTGAGCCAAAAGACAAACTTTTTATTCCCAGAAAAAACTGTTTTAGGCTTCAGATAAGTCGACTTGCTTCCTATATATAGTCGACTAATCCTGAAGTCGGCCGACCGGACCGGTCGACCGACGTGCACAGACGTGCACGCCTTTGTGTACTGGAGGATGGCCGACCATGCCGGTCGACCGCTCCAGAGAGCAGTGCTCTCTGGAAAGTTCGGCCGACCGCACGGGTCGACCGACAGAGAGTTAGACTCTCAGCTCCAGTGGGTCGGTCGACCCTGGCGGTCGACCGTGGCTCCAATGGTCAGAAATCCGACCGTTGGCGGTCGATCGATTCGGTCGACCGGCAGCTCTGACAGAGCCCCAACGGCTAGTTTTCCAGACTCTATATAAAGGGTCATTTGGGGGCTGTTTTCACACAAGATTTGGAGAAGTTTTTAGAGCCAGTTTTTCCCATTCTTTTCAGAAGTTTTTCTCCACAAAATAGTGAGTTAATATTTCCTATCAAAAGGAAAGTTTTATCAAGAGTGTTTAAAAGAAAGTCTTTGAGTTTTTCACCACCATTCTCTTTCTTGTTTTTCTCACAATCACTTGAGCTATCCATTGCCTAATCTATCCATAGGATTGTGTTGTGAGAGTTTGTAATTGGTGATCAAAGTGTTGCAGATCACCAAAGATCTTTTCTTTGTTCTTTGAGGAGACGGGCAAGTGTGCTCGTGATTGTTTCGGGTCCTAGTGAGGACTTGGTGTTTTTGGGTTCGGATGCGAACTCGTGTTTGAGGTGCGGCCTCGGCGAGCCGGTGGGCTTGCGGTGTGTATGGGACTAGAGAGTCCGAGGGCTTGTAGGTGTTGCGGCACCGAGGAGAGATCCATTGGGATCTTGCATAGTGGAAATCCTTCGTGTGTCGAAGGCGGGGATGTAGAGCAAGTGTGCTCGAACCTCGAAACAAACCCTTTGTGTTTGCGATTGCTCTCTCTCTCTCTCTCTTTGTCTCTTAATATATCTTGCATGTGTTTATTGTTCATCTTTATATGCTAGATATACATTGTGTGCTTTATTAATATACTTGCTTGGGTTTGTTTGCTAACACTTGTATTCAACCAAGAGAGCCAACGCGGCACCTCAACCCATTCAAGGGGAATCTAGAGGAGTTTGTCCAGAGCCCTTCACGGGAAATTCGGCAACACTCTTGTGTTATACATAGTGTTTAGTGTAAGAAGTTTAATTAGGTCATAATTATTTTTGAAAAACACCTAGAGGGGGGGTGAATAGGTGTAATTGCTAATCTAGAACTAAATGCAAAACTAAGTGCGCTAAATGCGGAAGCTAATGCAAATCTTGCACAAACTCAATACAAACACAACAAGTGTAGCCGAATTCCCCGTGAAGGGCTCTGGACTAACTCCTCTTGATTCCCCTTGAATGGGTTGAGGTGCTATGTGAAGCTCTTGTTGATTAGGTACAAGTGAGGCACACACAAACAACCAAGCATATACAAGATATAGCAATGTGAATTATGCAAGGCACAACACAAGCAAATAGATATGATATGACAATATGAATTATGCTCAACACAAGCAAATATGATATGAATGAAGTATGATGCTTTGCACAATATAAAGAGAGAGAGTTTATAGACAAGTGGATCAAACGCAAACACAATGATATGTTTCGAGGTTCGAGCACCCTTGCTCTACATCCCCGCCTACACCACCGTGTAGGATTTCCAATCCACTATACCGTCCACCGAGGACTCCCACCGAGGGAACCTTCACCGAGAAGGATTTTTACAACAATGGAGTACCGAACTCCTCTCTCAAACAACCGCCTCGCAACCGAGGGGTAGGCCCGTAGCCAATACAACAACCAATCCACCTCACACTTGAGGGATACAAACCAACAACCAACTCCACTCACCAAGAGGGAGTAAACACCAATCTCCACCTCACAATAGAGGGAGCAAACCAACAACCCAAATCACAACCTCAACCTCTACCAAAGAGGAGCAACCAAGAAATCAAGGGTTTACAATAGGTGGTCTCTTTCAACCACAAACCTCTTTCCTTTTTCTTTTTCACAAAACAAATGATCCTAATAGATTAGGATAGTATGATAGCTCAAGTGTGAAAAACTAGGTGTTTGGAAAACAAGCAACAAAGAAAAACACTTGGGAAAATTCTTGCAAAAAGATATAGAATGAAAACCAAGACAAATCTCCCAAAATCCTCTTTTCTTTGATTTTTCCAAAAACCTAAAACAATAAAGATTGAAAGATTAAAGCCCCAAATACTTTTGAAAACTCTTTAAAAACACTTAAGAAGGTCTGAAATTTTTGCACTTAAAAACTTCTACAAAAACTATGAAGAGATGGGGTATATATAGCCCCAATACAAAACTAGCCGTTAGAGCTGAGCTGGCAGCTCTGACAGGCAGCGGTCGACCGGCCCGGTCGACCGCCAACGGTCGAAAATATGACCGTTGGGCAACCACGGTCGACCGGCCCGGTCGACCCAAACAAACAGAGAGCTCTGCTCTCAGACCGGTCGACCGTCCCGGTCGACCGTCCCAAAACTGCCAATCGTGCACAGATTTGTGCACGTCGGTCGACCCAGCCGATCGACCGACTCCAGACTTAGTCGACTAGTTTGGTCTACTAGTCGACTTGGCTGAAGCCAAAACAAAAAATCTGATAAAAACATATTTTGAAAATACTTTTATCTTTTCTGAAAAATTCTATAAAACTTGTTTTACCATTTTATTTTTAAACCCAAACAAGTGATAAAAATTTCAAGACATATATCAATCATATCAATTTATTTTTGAGTCTTGCAAATTTTATCAAAAACAAAACTTGTATTTTTATCAAACTTGATTTTTCAATATATGAATAGGGATATCAAAATAAGTTTGTTTAGCAAGTTTAAAGCATGTATGTATATCTAGAACATATCTAATATACATAGAAATAAAGTAAACTTGTTTTGATCTACCATTCATGAAAAGCAAAAAACCAAAACTTGTATTTTTATCAAACTTGATTTTTCCAATAGGAAATCTGATTTTCCTAAAAACTCATGAATAGACATATCAAAATAAGTTTGTTTAAGATGAAGCATGTATGTATATTGAACACATCTAATATAAATAAAAACCATGTAAACTTGTTTTGATCTACTATTCATGAAAACCAAATCCAAACCATAAATCTTCTGTGTGTTGTGCACTTGAGCATATCAACTATACTAAGCTTTACAAATATGGATCTAAACACACTATCTAAACTATGGATACCTAAGTCTTCTTGACGATCTTCATCTTCAAGTAGACCCGTTCCAAAACTCCATCCATGGGCTAGGCAAAGTGTGATCTTGAAGCTTTGGCCCTGGAATCAACATGAAAAGCTTCTAAACACCTTTGTTGAAGCTAATCACCAACTAATATCTTGGTTAATGATCTGAAACTTAAACAACACAAGATTATTAGTAAACATAACTACATGAGTTAATCATCATCAAAACTAGGTGGAAGGCCTTTGGGCCAACAATCTCCCCCTTTTTGATGATGACAAAACTCATGGAGTTATATATATATGCATGGATAAAGTTAAGCTTCAAAGAAGCTCCCCCTCAACTCATGCATAAACAAATAAAAATATATGACAATGAAGCTCATAAATATGTATGCATCAACATGCATAAAACATATAAACATATTCTAGAAGCTCTAGTTACCAATTAAATTAATAAAATATTAACAAAACACTAGATGCTCTAGATACCAATAAAACTTACCAATAAAACTTAATATATGCAAATATATGCAAAAACATGAGTATGCATATATAAACATGTACCAATCATGCATAGAATAATTTGTGATTTTTATATATGCATGTTAGACTCTCAAATAATTCTCCCCCTTTTTGTCAATCATCAACAAAGGGGTAAACAATCAAAACAATAAAATGAGGGATAAAAATCTTTCTCCCCCTTTTGTCAATCAAAACAATAAAACAATGTTCTCCCCTTTTTTGTCTAAAACAAAAATAAGGTCAATAAGGGGTGACAATCAATTAAGGTACCAATTGAAAGGAAACAAATAAGAAAAATATTGATACCAATTTTAAACAAAACACATGAAAAATCTTGATACCAATTGATATTAAACATAATAAATTTTGAATGTTTAAACAAAATTTTGATACCAATTGTAAATAATTTTCATATTAAACATATGATACCAATATGAAATTTTCAATCATAAAGTAAGGGAGTGGGAAACAAAAACCGATTGAAAAATCACCAATTGAAAGACAAAATTAAATTTTCTCCCCCTTTATGAAATACCAACTAAAATGATGCATGGGCTTGATACCAATTTAAAAGTAGTCGATTGAAATAAAATTGAAGCTCAAGCACTAGCATAAACAAGATTTTGTGAAAAAATTATATCTTAAGCACAAATAAAACAAGTATATGTGTATGAAATGGAATGCGTACCAATCACCAATAGATGATACCAATTGAAAATATACATACACAATAAACTTATGAGTATACAAAAAGATCAAAATGATACCAATTGAAAGAGTTCAATGATACCAATTGATATAGCAATAAGTTCAAGTGTATACATCATATTACATTACCTCCCAATCAAGGTTCAAGTTTTAAATGATTTTCATTTTAAGGCATACAAGACCATGATCTCCCATCCATCCGCCCATGGAAGGTAGGGGTTTTCAAAAGTAGATTTGAAAATAAGCTTAGTTTGAATAACTCTACCAAAATGAAGAATACCGTAACTAGTTAAATGGAAAATCTTTTAAACTAGTACGAAATCCTTCAAGCAAGGAATACAACAAAAATAACTTTTCATAAAACATGAAATCCACATGATATCAAACACTCAAGTCAATGAAGCATAAATATGACTCATGAAAACAAAACACATGAGTAAATAAGAAATGTGAATGTACAAATATAATGTGAAGAACATGATCATGAAAATATGCAATTTAGCTCAATATTCCTTTAAACAAGAAAACACGAAAATCATTAAAACTTATTTAATCTTCAAGGCATATGTATGTCTAATACAAACTAAAGTATACATACATATCCAAAACTCAACGAGTCCACAAAATATATGCATTAAGGCACGTGGCTCAAAAGGATAATCATGTATATCTAATAGTTTGGACAAGATAGACATATACATGAAGTTAAACAATTAAACACAAAATCAAGAAAAACTAAATATACATCAAAACACATTTCATTTCAAGGTATATGTATGAATTGTCAATACAATAAGTATACATTCATATCCCTAAACACAATTGAGTCCATATATAGATTTGCATGAAAGGCAAATGACTCAAGGGGTATACATGTATATCTTAAAGTTTGGCAATACAAACATATACACGAATTGAAAACTTATACACATAAAACAAATCAAAAATGGAATACAAGTTTGAAATGTATGAATCATCAAAACTAGACTATACTAGCACATCTAATGGGTTCAAATAAGCATTCAACTCAAACATATATAGATTTATTTGTGGCCCACTATATGCACAAGTATAAATCCTAGTCTTAATGAAAACTAACATCTAAACAAGTAATCTTAACATGAAGCATAAAACACGATAAATATTAACAAAATAAACTTAAAAATGATTATTATGCAAATCCACATGTTATTAAACCTATGATAAACATGATAGCTAAAACAAACGGTGAGAACACAAAATATGGGTCCATATAAACATGGGTGTCTCAAAATGCTATACATGCATGTCAAGGATCTAATGAACATGGCATTATCATAATAATCACCAAATAATGAAACATGCTATAAACATCAAAGATATGAAATACAAATCATATATGATCAATATGTACATGCATGTGCATTAGATCTAGGTCATACAAATTAGTTTAACCAAGGTGAAAACACAAAAATATAAGTCCATATAAAACATGGATGTTTCAACCAACTAATAAGTATAACACTAATCTAATTAACATGACATATTCATGATGATCACTAAACATCAAATCATGCTATGAAAGATAAACATGGAAAGCATGTAAACATAAGGAGTTAGAGATTCGATACCAAAACCAATGAGGGCACCGCTCTATTTCTCCAAAACAAAGGTGGTCCTCTCCACCAAATCTTCCCTTGAAGGTGATGCATCCAATTGATTTCCATGAAGCTCGGAACGCATCCACTCCAAGGTGTCATCACTCTCACCTCATGTGAGAGCCCACACCTACATCAAAAATAATAGGAGGGGTGGTCTTTGGTACCCATATCTTCTTGGGTCCATGGGGGTTAGTACCTTCTCTAACCCAAACAAACTTCTTTGCTAAATTCTCAACATGTAAACGACCATAGCAAAATTTAGCAAGATGGCCTTTTCGGCCACAATGTGTACATGTGTACACATGAGCATACAAGTGTTGATGGTGTCCGTGTGGAGCATGTGTATGCCGTGGAGGGTGTGCATGCATAAAAGTTGGAACTTGTTTCTTACGAACTAAGGTTTCCAAGCGTGTATGGTTCTTAGCACATTGGCTCATAGTGGAGCCCAAACAATCCATTTTCTTCTTCAACATGTTTATATCATTTTTAATCCTAGAAGAAGTGAAGCATGCAAGGGGTGATCTAGGTGAAACTACCCTAGCATGGCAAACATGTTCATCAATCTTATTTTGTAAAACTTCATTTTTCTTTAAACACACATCTAAATCATTTGAAATGGAAATAATTTTATTTTTCAAACCAATATTCTCTTTTAAAACAAAATCAATTTTTGAAGACAAATTTTTATTTTTCTTCAAAAGAGTTTCACAATCATTTTTAGATTTTAAAAATTCATTTTCTTTAAGTGCAAGTTTCAATTAAGATCTCAATGAATCCCTTTCATTATAGACCTCAACCTTCTCTTGCAAAACATTGTTAAGTCTAGAATGCAAACTTTTATTTTCTTTTTCAATTTCTAGACTTTTCTTTTTCAAAATCTTATATTTTTCTATTAATTTTTCACAAACAATTGAAAGTTCTTCATTCAAAGCATGGGCATCATAATTATCACATGAAGAACTAGAACAATCATCATCACTATCTAATGGAGTTTCTGAGTGTACCTCAAGGGAGTCATTCCCTTGGACCATGAAGCATTGTGAATCAGATTCTCCACTAGATTCCTCTTCTTGTTTGATTTGGACTTGAAGCTTGGAGGTGTTGGTGGTTGTTGTCAACTTGTTCCACACTGCAAAAGCGGAATCAAGATTAGAAACATGCATAAGATATTCTTTTGAAAGTGTGCTTCTAATGGCCTCTAGGGCTTGTGCATTGGCCCCTATATGATTGCTATCACTAAGGAAGGATTCCTTGGTAATGGCAAGGTAAACTTTATGACCTAGGATTTGTAATTAAACGGTCATCCTAATCTTTCAAACATGAATGTTGGAAGGGTCAAACATAGGTGGGGTCATGAAGGCCATGGTAAACTAAATGTGTGCAAACAAGCAAATGCAAACAAAAGATTAGCAAACAAAGGATCTCACTCCTAGGATGTTAAGCCTAAGTATCAGGAGCACTAGCTCTGATACCAATTGAAAAACACCTAGAGGGGGGTGAATAGGTGTAATTGCTAATCTAGAACTAAATACAAAATTAAGTGCGCTAAATGCGAAAGCTAATGCAAATCTTGCACAAACTCAATACAACACAACAAGTGTAGCCGAATTCCCTGTGAAGGGCTCTGGACTAACTCCTCTTGATTCCCCTTGAATGGGTTGAGGTGCTATGTGAAGCTCTTGTTGATTAGGTACAAGTGAGGCACACACAAACAACCAAGCATATACAAGATATAGCAATGTGAATTATGCAAGGCACAACACAAGCAAATAGATATGATATGACAATATGAATTATGCTCAACACAAGCAAATATGATATGAATGAAGTATGATGCTTTGCACAATATAAAGAGAGAGTTTAGAGACAAGTGGATCAAACGCAAACACAATGATATGTTTCGAGGTTCGAGTACCCTTGCTCTACATCCCCGCCTACACCACCGTGTAGGATTTCCAATCCACTATACCGTCTACCGAGGACTCCCACCGAGGGAACCTTCACCGAGAAGGATTTTTACAACAATGGAGTACCGAACTCCTCTCTCAAACAACCGCCTCGCAACCGAGGGGTAGGCCCGTAGCCAATACAACAACCAATCCACCTCACACTTGAGGGATACAAACCAACAACCAACTCCACCTCACCAAGAGGGAGTAAACACCAATCTCCACCTCACAATAGAGGGAGCAAACCAACAACCCAAGTCACAACCTCAACCTCTACCAAAGAGGGAGCAACCAAGAAATCAAGGGTTTACAATAGGTGGTCTCTTTCAACCACAAACCTCTTTCCTTTTTCTTTTTCACAAAACAAATGATCCTAATAGATTAGGATAGTATGATAGCTCAAGTGTGAAAAACTAGGTGTTTGGAAAACAAGCAACAAAGAAAAACACTTGGGAAAATTCTTGCAAAAAGATATAGAATGAAAACCAAGACAAATCTCCCAAAATCCTCTTTTCTTTGATTTTTCCAAAAACCTAAAACAATAAAGATTGAAAGATTAAAGCCCCAAATACTTTTGAAAACTCTTTAAAAACACTTAAGAAGGTCTGAAATTTTTGCACTTAAAAACTTCTACAAAAACTATGAAGAGATGGGGTATATATAGCCCCAATACAAAACTAGCCGTTAGAGCTGAGCTGGCAGCTCTGACAGGCAGCGGTCGACCGGCCCGGTCGACCGCCAACGGTCAAAAATATGACCGTTGGGCAACCACGGTCGACCGGCCCGGTCGACCCAAACAAACAGAGAGCTCTGCTCTCAGACCGGTCGACCGTCCCGGTCGACCGTCCCAAAACTGCCAATCGTGCACAGATTTGTGCACGTCGCTCGACCCAGCCGGTCGACCGACTCCAGACTTAGTCGACTAGTTTGGTCTACTAGTCGACTTGGCTGAAGCCAAAACAGAAAATCTGATAAAAACATATTTTGAAAATACTTTTATCTTTTCTGAAAAATTCTATAAAACTTTTTTTACCATTTTATTTTTAAACCCAAACAAGTGATAAAAATTTCAAGACATATATCAATCATATCAATTTATTTTTGAGTCTTGCAAATTTTATCAAAAACAAAACTTGTATTTTTATCAAACTTGATTTTTCAATATATGAATAGGGATATCAAAATAAGTTTGTTTAGCAAGTTTAAAGCATGTATGTATATCTAGAACATATCTAATATACATAGAACTAAAGTAAACTTGTTTTGATCTACCATTCATGTAAGCAAAAACCAAAACTTGTATTTTTATCAAACTTGATTTTTCCAATAGGAAATCTGATTTTCCTAAAAACTCATGAATAGACATATCAAAATAAGTTTGTTTAAGATGAAGCATGTATGTATATTGAACACATCTAATATACATAAAAACCATGTAAACTTGTTTTGATCTACTATTCATGAAAACCAAATCCAAACCATAAATCTTTTGTGTGTTGTTTACTTTAGCATATCAACTATACTAAGCTTTACAAATATGAATCTAAACACACTATCTAAACTAGGGATACCTAAGTCTTCTTGACGATCTTCATCTTCAAGTAGACCCGTTCCAAAACTCCATCCATGGGCTAGGCAAAGTGTGATCTTGAAGCTTTGGCCCTGGAATCAACATGAAAAGCTTCTAAACACCTTTGTTGAAGCTAATCACCAACTAATATCTTGGTTAATGATCTGAAACTTAAACAACACAAGATTATTAGTAAACATAACTACATGAGTTAATCATCATCAAAACTAGGGTGGAAGGCCTTTGGGCCAACAATCTCCCCCTTTTTGATGATGACAAAACTCATGGAGTTATATATATATATGCATGGATTAAAGTTAAGCTTCAAAGAAGCTCCCCCTCAACTCATGCATAAACAAATAAAAATATATGACAATGAAGCTCATAAATATGTATGCATCAACATGCATAAAACATATAAACATATTCTAGAAGCTCTAGTTACCAATTAAATTAATAAAATATTAACAAAACACTAGATGCTCTAGATACCAATAAAACTTACCAATAAAACTTAATATATGCAAATATATGCAAAAACATGAGTATGCATATATAAACATGTACCAATCATGCATAGAATAATTTGTGATTTTTATATATGCATGTTAGACTCTCAAATAATTCTCCCCCTTTTTGTCAATCATCAACAAAGGGGTAAACAATCAAAACAATAAAATGAGGGGTAAAAATCTTTCTCCCCCTTTTGTCAATCAAAACAATAAAACAATGTTCTCCCCCTTTTTGTCTAAAACAAAAACAAGGTCAATAAGGGGTGACAATCAATTAAGGTACCAATTGAAAGGAAACAAACAAGAAAAATATTGATACCAATTTTAAACAAAACACATGAAAAATCTTGATACCAATTGATATTAAACATAATAAATTTTGAATGTTTAAACAAAATTTTGATACCAATTGTAAATAATTTTCATATTAAACATATGATACCAATATGAAATTTTCAATCATAAAGTAAGGGAGTGGGAAACAAAAACCGATTGAAAAATCACCAATTGAAAGATAAAATTAAATTTTCTCCCCCTTTATGAAATACCAACTAAAATGATGCATGGGCTTGATACCAATTTAAAAGTAGTCAATTGAAACAAAATTGAAGCTCAAGCACTAGCATAAACAAGATTTTGTGAAAAATTTATATCTTAAGCACAAATAAAACAAGTATATGTGTATGAAATAGAATGCGTACCAATCACCAATAGATGATACCAATTGAAAATATACATACACAATAAACTTATAAGTATACAAAAAGATCAAAATGATACCAATTGAAAGAGTTCAATGATACCAATTGACATAGCAATAAGTTCAAGTGTATACATCATATTACATTACCTCCCAATCAAGGTTCAAGTTTTAAATGATTTTCATTTTAAGGCATACAAGACCATGATCTCCCATCCATCCGCCCATGGAAGGTAGGGGTTTTCAAAAGTAGATTTGAAAATAAGCTTAGTTTGAATAAATCTACCAAAATGAAGAATACCGTAACTAGTTAAATGGAAAATCTTTTAAACTAGTACGAAATCCTTCAAGTAAGGAATACAACAAAAATAACTTTTCATAAAACATGAAATCCACATGATATCAAACACTCAAGTCAATGAAGCATAAATATGACTCATGTAAACAAAACACATGAGTATCTCTTTACTTTTGAACTTTTAATTGGATAAATCTGACTATCTCTTTTTTCTTTCTTAATTATCCTACATACCATTAAACATGAAAATACATTAATAGCAGAGTTTTATTTAAATAAAAATGCAGCAATGTGATAGATATGATATGAAACATGCATCGCACTTGTGTGATCACACCCCCACACCTATCTTTTGCCAATCCTCGAGTAAAAAATTAAACTAAACCTAAGAATTTATTAGACCACTTTCGCAGGTCACGCGATTGCACTGAGCATGTGTAACAAACCGTTAAACATTAAGGTTACCCCTAGAGGACGAGTTTTGTCTCGTGAGGGTTTTCAGTGGATTACTCCCACAAAATCTAAAAAGAAAGAAACAAAGTGTTAGTATTTTCGAAAAGCATTCTGAAAAAGAGAGAAAGTATTTTAAGTATTATTGTAAGAGTTCAAGAAATCTATAAGTTATTTGAAAGTCAAATTTTTCATTCCTAAACTTAATCTCTATTCAAAAACTTGTTATTGATCAAAGCAAGGAGTCAAATTATATTTCTTATCTGATCTATTATTTTATCCTAAGTCATATGTACCTTTGTAACCGTGAAATTTTGACTAAGGGTTCTTTAACTTTAACTCTTCTGCCTTATTTATTTATACTTTTAAGGTATTATTTTTTAGTTCTATTAGCCTTTCTAATCTGCCCATGTAACGAGCCTTTAGTCAGTGACACCCAAACCGGATAGTCTTAGGGCACTGGGTGAGAAAACCCCCAAGGACTTAAGCACTCGAGCAAACAAGGCCACAAAATAAAAGATGTTTATCTATAAAATGTACCCCTTTTAGGTGTGAATATTTATACTTTATGAGGCACAAATACACAACTTAATCAAAGAATTTATATATATATACACACACACACACACACACATATACATAAACATATACACATAAACATACACACGTGTATATATACATGTGTATATATATGTGTCTGTATATATACCTGTGTGTGTGTGTATATATATATATATATACATACATACATATATATACACATATATGTAAGGTCACCTAGAGGGGGGTGAACAGGTGACAATGCTAATCTAAAACTAAATGCGGAAGCTACAACAAATTTACACAAACACTTAGTACAACCAACGAGTGTAGCTGAATTCCCCGTGAAGGGCTCTAGACTAACTCCTCTTGATTCCTCTGAATAAGAGTTGAGGTGCTATATGAAGCTCTCGTGGTGAAGTACAAGTGAGGCACACAAACACAAGCCAAGCATATAATGGATATATAACAATATGAAAGATGCAAGGCACAACACAAGCAAATATGATATGAATGATATGAATGATGCATAACACAAATAAAGGAGAGAGTTAAGAGGCAATGGATCAAACGCAAACACAAAGTTATGTTCCGAGGTTCGAGCCCCTAGCTCTACGTCCCCGCCTTCACCGAGAAGGATTTCTAATCGACTAAGGAGTACCAAACTTCTCTCTCAACCTTACAATGCCACCGAGGCAATACAAACTCAATCCACCTCTACCGAAGAGGGATAGGCCCTTAGCCAAACAACCACACTCTCAACCTCTGCCAAAGAGCGAGCAAATCACCACTCCGATCAACCTCTACCAAAGAGGGATACAACAAAACAAGGAGGGTTTACAACTTGGTGGTTTCCTCAACCACAAACAATTCCTTTTTCCCACAAATAAATGATCCTAATAGAATAGGATAGATGATAGCTCAAGTGTGAAAACTAGAGTTTGGAAAATAAAAACTCAAAGAAAAATACTTGGGAAAACTCTTGGTAAAAGATAGAAATGAAAAACAATACAAATCTCTCAAATTTCTATTTTCTTTGATTTTTCCAAAACCCTGAAACAATATAAAGAAAGATCTTTTTGGCACTTAAACACTTTTGAAAACTTATTTTATAAACCAGAAAAGAGAGAAATTTTTGCTCTTGAAATCTTAGCCAAAATCCCCAAGAAATGGGGTTTATATAGGCCAAACCCTAAAACTAGCCGTTGGCTATTTTTATAGCCTGGATGGCTGGCGGTCGACCGCCAACGGTCGAACATATGACCGTTGGAGGAACCCGGTCGACCGTCCGGTCGACCACCCAAAAACAGAGAGCAAAGCTCTCTGGCCGGTCGACCGGTCGGTCGACCGAGCCCTGTGTCTGGCCAACGTGTACAGGTCTGTACACGTCGGTCGACCGATTCTGGAATCCGGTCGACCGGGCCGGTCGACCGCCAGAGCCTGGCAGGCAGCAATTTGGGTCAGAAAAACTTGTTTAAAAATAATCTAATAAATCTTATAAATCTTCTAAAATTCTACAAAAATTGTTTTATCATTTTTCATTGATATATAAACATGTGATAAAAATTTCATCACAAATATCAAACATTTTGAACTATTTTTGTGTCTTACAAATTTATCAAAAACTAAAAACTGTATTTTACCAAACTTTGATTTTTCAATAGAAAACCTGATTTTTCCTAAAAACTCATGAATAGACATATCAAAATAAGTTTGTTTAAGATATGAAGCATGTATGTATATAGAACACATCTAATATACATAAAACCATTTAAACTTGTTTTGATCTAAACTATTCATGAAAACCAATATCCATAAAACATAAAACGTGTGTGTATAGTGAACTTGAGCATATCAACTATCTAATCTTTACAAATGAATCTAAACAAACTAAACTAGGATACCTAAGTCTTCTTGACGATCTTCCATCTTCAAGTAGACTCGATCCAAAACGTGATCCACCGAGCTAGACTCCAATGAGTGCAATGTGTGATCATGATGCTCGGGCTCTTGAATCACCAAGTGAAAGCTTCTAAACTCCTTTTGTTGAAGCAATCACCAACTAATATCTTGATTAAAGATCTGAAACTAAAATCACAAGATTATTAGTAAACATAACTACATGAGTTAATCATCATCAAAACTAGAGTGAAAGGCCATTGGGCCAACAATCTCCCCCTTTTTGATGATGACAAAACTCATGGAATTATATATGCATGGATTAAAGTTAAGCTTCAAAGAAGCTCCCCCTTAACTCATGCATAGCATTAAACAATAAATATATGCAATAAATACTAAACATGAATATGCATCAATCATGCATAAAACAAATAAATCTTCAAAAACATGCTCTTGATACCAATTGTAAATTGAAAATAAATAAATAAATTGACAAGCATGCTCTAGATACCAATTAATCAATACAAACAAAACATGCATACCAAATATTCTCCCCTTTTTGTTAATCATTAACAAAGGGGCAAAACAAAAACAAATCAATAAATTTTTCTCTCCCTTTTTGTTCTAACCAAAGAATCAATAAAGGGTTAAAAATAATAAAAACAATGTTCTCCCCCTTTTTGTCTAAAAACAGAAAGATGTAAATAAGGGGTGACAATCAATTAAGATATCAAAAAAATATGTCAATGTAGTGCATCTTGATACCAATTGAAAGTGAACATATAAACCAATGAAAACATTGATACCAATTGGAAATATTTGTCATTTAGAGCATATGATATCAAATGAAATTATTATTTTCTATCATAAAGTAAGGGAGTGAAAATCAAAGGTAAACCAATTTAAAGATAAAATATGGGTTTTCTCCCCCTTTATGAAATACCAATAGAAATGATGTGAAAGCTTGTATTAGCATACCAATTGAAAAGCTAATCAATTGAAATAAGATATTCAATAAGAGTTCAAGCTTTGTATAAACAAAAACTATATATGTATGAAAAATT
Organism: Agave tequilana; assembly: GCA_038442645.1. Lineage (NCBI taxonomy): Eukaryota > Viridiplantae > Streptophyta > Magnoliopsida > Asparagales > Asparagaceae > Agave > Agave tequilana. The sequence goes on along the minus strand of JAVJIF010010367.1, from coordinate 40,537 downwards.
AGATACCAATCAAAATTGATACTATATGAAATGAAAGCATACATACATACAAATATATGAGTATAAAAAAATGTCAATATTGATACCAATTGAAAGGATCCAATGATACCAATTGAAAAACAAATAATATCAAGTGTATACATCATATCCTACCAAAACGAAGAATCCCACAACTAGTTAAATGGAAAAACTTTTAAACTAGTACGAAATCCTTCAAGTAAGGAATACAAAAATATTTTTCATGAAATACATGTAAATCACATGGCACTAAACACTCGAAATCAATGAAGCACATATAATACTCATGAAAACACAATCATGAGAAACCATTAAATAAGATGAGTGCACAAGTGTTATGTGGAACATATAATCATGAAAATAGGCAATCAAGCTCGATATTCCTTAAAACATGAATACATGAAAAACTAAATTCTTCAAGGCATATGAATGTTTTGTCAACACAAGAAGTATACATACATATCCCTAAACACAATTGAGTCCATAATAAAGATTTGCACAAAAAGCAAATGACTCAAAGGGTATACATGTATATCTTAAGGTTTTAGCAAAATAGACATATACATGAAGTGAAACATAAACACATGAAAAACACGGATAAAATATGAATACAAGTCAAATGCATGAATCATCAAAACTAGACTATACTAACACATCTAATGGGTACAAATAAGCATTCAAGCACAAACATATATAAATTTACTTGTAGCCTACTATATGTACAAGAATAAATCTTAGTCTTAATGAAAACTAACATTTAAACATATATTTAACATTTAAAGCATAAAACAAGAAATAACTCAACATGATAAGCATAAAAACGATCATTATGTAAATCTACATGTTATTAGAGCTATGATAAACATGATAGCTAAACAATATGTGAGAACACAAAAATAATGGTCCATATAAAACATGGGTGTCTCAAAGGCTATACATGCATTGTCAAGGATCTAATAATCATGATACTTTCATAATAACCTATAAGCAATAAAACATGCTATAAACAATGAAAGCATGTAAACATAAAAGGGAGTTAGAGATCGATACCAAAACCGATGAAGGCACCTCTCTAGATCTCCAAACCAAGGTGGTCTTCCACCAAACATCCCTTGAAAGTGATGCATCCACATAATTCTCATGAAGCTCAAAACACATCTACTCCAAGGTACCTATACTCTCACGTCATGCGAGAGCCCACACCTACATCAAAAACAATAGGGGTGGTCTTTGGTACCCACACTCTTTTGGGTCAATGGGGGTTAGTACCTTTTCTAACCCAAACAAATTTATTTGCTAAATTATCATCATGTATACGATCATAGCAAAATTTAGCAAGGTGGCCCTTACGTCCACAATGTGTACAAGTGTACACATGAGCATACATGTGATGATGGTGATCGTGAGTAGCATGTGTATGCCGTGATCGGTGTGCATGCATAATAGGAACTTGTTTCTTTCGAAATAAAATTTCCAAATGTGTATGACCCACAACACATTGGCTCAAAGTGGAGCCCAAACAATCTACACTCTTCTTAAGTATGGATATATCATTATCAATCAAAGAAGAAGTGTGGCATGCAATAGGTGATCTAGATGAATTTATCCTAGTATGACAAACATGTGCATCAATATTATTTTGCAAAACAATATTTTTCTTTAAACAAACATCTAATTCATTAGAAATAGAAATTATTTTATTTTTCAAAGCAACATTCTCTTTTAAAACAAAATCAAGTTTCAAAGAAAAGTTTTCATTTTTCTTTAAAATAACATTACAATAATTTTTAGATTTAAAAATTCATTTTCTTTAAGTGCAAGATCAAGTTGAGATTTCAATGAATCCCTTTCATTAGAAATCTCCTCCTTCTCTTGCAAAACTAAATCAAGTCTTGAACATAAAACCTTGTTTTCATTATTAAGTTCAAAACTCTTCTTTTTAAAATATTATATTTTTCTTTTAATTTTTCACAAACTATAGAAAGTTCTTTATTTAAAGCATTTGGATCCATATCATCACATGAAGAACTAGCATCATTATAATCTAGTTGGGATTCCGAATGTACCTCAAGGGAGTCATTCCCTTGGACCATGAAGCATTATGACTTAGATTCTCCACTAGATTCCTCCGGTTGGATTGGCAATAGAAGCTTGGAGGTGGATGTGGTCAACTTGTTCCACACTACAAAAGCAGAATCAAGATTAGAAACAAGCATAAGATAATCATTATTAAGCGTGCTTCTAATAGCCTCTAGGGCTTGTGCATTGGCCCCTATATGCTTGCGGTCACCAAGATAACATCTCTTGGTAGCGGCAAGGAAACATGCAAACCAAGGGTCTTCAAATACATGGACATCCTAAATTTTCATATGTCAATGTTGGACACATCGAATATGGGAAATGACAAGCAATCCATGAGTGTGTGCAAACAAATAATCGTGCAAATACAAATGAAAGATTAGCAAACCAAGATCTCACTCCTAGGTTGTTAAACCAAATATCAGGAGCGTAGGCTCTGATACCAATTGTAAGGTCACCTAGAGGGGGGTGAATAGGTGACAATGCTAATCTAAAAATTAAATGCGAAAGCTACAATAAATTTGCACAAACACTTAGTACAACCAACGAGTGTAACCGAATTCCCCATGAAGGGCTCTGGACTAACTCCTCTTGATTCCTCTGAATAAGAGTTGAGGTGCTATATGAAGCTCTCGTGGTTAAGTACAAGTGAGGCACACAAATACAAGCCAAGCATATAATGGATATATAACAATATGAAAGATGCAAGGCACAACACAAGGAAATATGATATGAATGATATGAATGATGCACAACACAAATAAAGGAGAGAAAGTTAAGAGGCAATGGATCAAATGCAAACACAAAGATATGTTCCGAGGTTCGAGCCCCTAGCTCTACGTCCCCGCCTTCACCGAGAAGGATTTCTAATCCACTAAGGAGTACCAAACTCCTCTCTCAACCTTACAATGCCACCGAGGCAATACAAACTCAATCCACCTCTACCGAAGAGGGATAGGCCCTTAGCCAAACAACCACACTCTCAACCTCTGCCAAAGAGGGAGCAAATCACCACTCCGATCAACCTCTACCAAAGAGGGATATAACAAAACAAGGAGGATTTACAACTTGGTGGTTTCCTCAACCACAAACAATTCCTTTTCTCACAAATAAATGATCCTAATAGAATAGGATAGATGATAGCTCAAGTGTGGAAAAACTAGAGTTTGAAAAATAAAAACTCAAAGAAAAATACTTGAGAAAACTCTTGGTAAAAGATAGAAATGAAAAACAATACAAATCTCCCAAATTTCTATTTTCTTTGATTTTTCTAAAATCCTAAAACAATATAAAGATAGATCTTTTTGACACTTAAACACTTTTGAAAACTTATTTTATAAACCAGAAAAGAGAGAAATTTTTGCTCTTGAAATCTTAGCCAAAATCCCCAAGAAATGGGGTTTATATTGGCCAAACCCTAAAACTAGCCGTTGGCTGTTTTTACAGCCTGGACGGCTGGCGGTCGACCGCCCGGTCGACCGCCAACGGTTGAAAATATAACCGTTGGAGGAACCCGGTTGACCGTCCGGTCGATCGCCCAAAAACAGAGAGCAAAGCTCTCTGGCCGGTCGACCGAGCCCTGTACCTGGCCAACGTGCACAGGTCTGTGCATGTCGATCGACCGATTCTGTAATCCGGTCGACCGGGCCGGTCGACCGCCAGAGCCTGGCAGGCAACAATTTGGGTCAGAAAAACTTGTTTAAAAATATTCTAATAAATCTTATAAATCTTCTAAAATTCTACCAAAATTGTTTTATCATTTTTCATTGATATATAAACATGTGATAAAAATTTCATCACAAATATCAAACATTTTGAACTATTTTTGTGTCTTATAAATTTTATCAAAAACCAAAAACGGTATTTTACCAAACTTTGATTTTTCAATAGGAAATCTGATTTTTTCTAAAAACTCATGAATAGACATATCAAAATAAGTTTGTTTAAGATATGAAGCATGTATGTATATAGAACACATCTAATATACATAGAACCATTTAAACTTGTTTTGATCTAAACTATCCATGAAAACCAATATCCATAAAACATAAAACGTGTGTGTATAGTGAACTTGAGCATATCAACTATCTAATCTTTACAAATAGATCTAAACAAACTAAACTAGGATACCTAAGCCTTCTTGATGATCTTCCATCTTCAAGTAGACTTGATCCAAAACGTGATTCACCGAGCTAGATTCCAATGAGTGCAATGTGTGATCATGATGCTCGGGCTCTTGAATCACCAAGTGAAAGCTTCTAAACTCCTTTTGTTGAAGCAATCACCAACTAATATCTTGATTAAAGATCTAAAACTAAAATCACAAGATTATTAGTAAACATAACTACATGAGTTAATCATCATCAAAACTAGAGTGAAAGGTCATTGGGCCAACAATATACATATATATATATACACACATGTATATATACACATGTATATATATATATACATTCATATATATATATATATTCTTTTTTATTTTTATATAAGGCATAAGAATCTTTATTTTTTGAGCTCTAAGTGTGTAATTGTATAAAGTGTACATATTTCATCAAGGTAAAGTTCAAGACAAAATTACTTTTCTAAATTTTCTTCCAAACCCTAGAAATCAAACAAGTCATCATATTTTGACCAAGTATAAGAAATCCTAATTATGATTCTCCTATTCCTTAAAATTGACTTAATTTCTTGGGAAAAAAGTCAAAATATTATTTTTTTCAAAAAAGTTTTTTATTTATAGATATATATATATATTTTAAGATTTTTTTAAGTTGTGTTAATCAAGTTAGAACCCTCCCCCACACCTATCACATGTATTGTCCCCAATGTATGAAAGAAATGTATAGATGCATGAAATGGAATGTAAAAGAGGTAAAATTACTGATACACTTGGTCGAAAAAATCCATAATCATTTCATTTACCTGCACCGATTCCAAGAAAGGTTTAAGGCGTTGACCATTTACCTTAAAGTCATTCCCATTCTTGGTGTCACTGATCTCTACAGCACTGTGTAGAAACACAGATTTAACATTGAATGGCCCAGTCCATCTTGATTTTAGCTTTCTTGAAAAAAAGATGAAGCCTAAAATTTTAGAGTAAGACTTTTGTCCAGGGACAAATATTTTCCTTATGATATATTTATCATGAAAAATCTTAACTCTCTCTTTTGTGATCTTTGCATTTTCATAGACCTCATTTCTCAACTCCTCTAATTCAAAAATTTGTAATTTTCAAAGGTCACCGGCCTTATTCAAATCAAAATTTAGCTGCTTTATTGCCTATAAGGCCCGTTGTTCTAACTCAACAGGTAGGTGGCAAGCCTTCCCAAAGACTAACCTATAAAAAGATATTCCTAAAATCGTCTTGAAAGCATTCCTATAGGCCTATAGGGCATTTACAAGTTTGGTTGACCAATCTTTACGGTTTTGGTTCACAATCTTCTCCAAAATAAGCTTGATTTATCTATTGGAGACCTCTACCCTGCCCACTGATTTGAGGATGATAAGGTATGGACAACTTGTGAGTTATAGCACACTATCGCATAAGAGCTTTAAAGGATCTATTGCAAAAGTGAGTACCATTATTACTGATGATAGCACGAGAGGTTTCGAAGCGTGAGAAAATGTTCTCTTTTAAAAACATTATGACAACTTCGTTATCATTAGTTTTACTTGAAATGGCTTCTACCCACTTGGACACATAGTCCACAGCAACCAATATGTATTAGTTTCCAAATGAATTAGGAAATGGACCGATAAAGTCGATGTCTCAAACATTAAAGAGTTCTATTTCTAGAACGGAGTTGAGGGGCATCATATCTCGTTTCGAGATCCTTCCCACTATTTGGCATCTAGTGCACATCTTACAAAATTCATAAGCATTTTTGGACAAAGTGGCCCAATAGAACCTACTTTGTAGCACCTTTTCAGCAGTCTTGCAGGGACCAAAGAGTCCATCGCATATAAGCTCGTGACAGAAAGACAAAACACTCTTAATTTCTTCATCGGAAATGCATCTCCTAATGATTTGGTTAGAACAGTCCTTAAAAAGATACGGTTCCTCCCAAAAGAAATAAGGAGCTTGAGATAAGAACCGGTATACATTATTTTTGAACCAATAAGAAGGAGTTCAATTTGTGACTAGGTAATTCACTATATCAGCAAACCAAGGTTCCCTAAAGACAGCTAAGAGTTTTTTATCAGGAAAGTCATCATTTATGGGTAATTCATTGCATGGAGAGTTTAGAATACGCGAAAGATGGTCAGCAACGATATTTTCTACGCCTTTCTTATATCAAATCTTGAAATCAAATTCTTAAAAAGGGAGGATCCAATGAATGAGTCTGGCCTTGGCATCCTTCTTCATCATAAGGTATCTTAGCGCAGAATGATCAGTAAAAATTATAGTTTGGACCCTAGTAGATGGGAAAAAATTTCTCTAAAGCAAACACTACCACCAAGAATTTCTTCTCGGTTGTAGTGTAGTTCATTTGAGTATCTTTGAGAGTCCTACTAGAGTAGTAAATCACATGCTACTTGTTATCAATGCGCTGTCCTAGGACAGCGCCTATGGTAAAATCAGAAGCGTCGCACATGATTTCGAACAGCTTAGACCAATCTAGTGCAGATATGATTGGTGTAAAAATAAATTCTTTCTTAAGATTCTCCTAAGAATTTATATATTCATCATTAAAAGTGAAGGACACATCCTGAACTAAAAGAGTCTAGCAATCTTACTAAAGTCCTTGATAAATCTAAATTAGAAAACGGCATGTCCTAAGAACGATCGAATATCCTTCACGCATTTGGGCATGAGAAGTTTAGCTATAATCTCAGTTTAGGTTTTATCCACTTCAATTCCTTTCTTAGAGATTTCATGACCCAAAACAATTTCATGTCTTACTATGAAGTGACTTTTCTCCCAGTTATGTGTCAGATTTTTCTCAGTACAATGTTAGAGGACAAGTTCTAGATGGTGAAGACATTGAGTGAATGAAATCTCCGTAGATGAAAAAATCATCCATAAAGATTTCTAATAATCATTCTACTATATCAGAGAAAAGACTCAACATGTAATGTTGAAACGTTGTTGGGGCATTGCACAAGCCGAAAGGCATTCAATGATAAGCAAATGTCCCAAATGAACATGTGAAAGTAGTCTTTTCTCGTCCTTCGGAGCAATGAGAATCTGATTATACCCTGAGTCACCGTCCAAGAAACAATAATACTCGTGGCCAGCCAAACATTCAAGCATTTGATCAATGCAGGGAAGCGGAAAATGGTCCTTACGAGTTGCTACATTAAGCTTCTTATAGTCGATGCAAACTCAAATTTTCATGAGAAGTCGAGTTTTGACCAACTCTTTATTCTCATTTTTCACCACGGTGAAATCAGATTTCTTTGAAATCGTGTGGACAGGACTGACCCATTGGCTATCAGAAATGGAATGATTATTCCATTATATAAGTGTTTCACAATTTCAACATGAACAACCTCTTATATTATAGGGTTTAACCTACATTACGGGTCTCTTTTCGGTGTCACTTCTTCATTTAGATGAATGCGATGTTGAACTATAGCTGGACTTAATCCCTTTATGTCGGTCATAGGCCAACCAATGGCTTTCCTATGTTTTCTAAGAATTGTTTTAAGATTCTCTTCTTTTCCATCATTTAAATGGGAGGCAATTATGACAGAAAAGGTCTCTTGTTCGCCTAGATAGACGTACTTGAGATATGCAGGTAAGGCTTTCAGCTATAAGGAAGGTGATTGCTAAAACAAATGAAACAACCAATGAAGTTAAGAATGTACCGTGTAGCTTGTGGCTAACGGGTCGAGTCCACGAGGAGGGATGCGATAGAAGCGTTTCAGTGAAGTAAATAGAAACAAAGAAGTGTGTTAGTTTTTTTAAGAAAAGAGAATGGAAGGAAAAGAGATGAAAAAGAGAAATTTCAACTTTCAGAAAAGGATTTGGAGAAAGTGATTTGTAAAAAGCTTTAAGAGTTGTGATGTTGTTTTATAATATGAAATCAAATCTGGGCTTACTATCTTCCTACTCACTTGTTCATTCTTCTCTTAAAATATTAAGTCCCTCGGGTTCATTTGCAAGACTTAAAATTGATTCTTTTTAGAGAGCTTTGAGTAAAGCACATAAGATGTAGAGGGGTTGAGTTCTTTATCTTCAAGAAAGAGTTGGAATCAGATATTAAAACATAAAGCGCGAAGAAGCAAGAATGAATTAAAAATGATTCACAAGAAGATCAAGAGAGAATAGTGAATTCAACTATCTATGCCCATCCTCATGTGCCTTCAAGAACACTTTCAAAAAGAAAGGCTTTCAAGGGAGGCATGCATATGAGTCATCGGGACTTTGCTTTTAAAAACAGAAGAGAAGAAAACAAAAGAGAGTCGATAGCTAGCCCAGAAAACGTTTAGCTACTCATGGAAAGCGAAGAAACAACGACATAATGTAAAGCATACCGTACTGCAAGTGAAAGAGAAATCGGCCCGACCTTTGTATTGATGTCACTTCAACCTTCAAGTACAAGCTCTCAGTTCTCTCTCTCACAAAATTTTGAAACTGGACTACAACTTAAAAAGCAAGATTACAACTTTCTTTCTAGCTAACAATGAACCTAGATCCTAAGAAAATAAGTGCAAAATTTAATCCTAGTCTTCGCTGCCTTTTTCTCTGCTGAAGGAGGTATTTATAGCCAAAAACCCAACAACCAAGATCCCGGGGAGGTCGGGGGAGCAAACGCTCCCCCTAACTCCCCAAGATTGCCGCAAAAACGCGGCTTTTGCCGCGTTTTTGCGGCATTGGTGTGGCCAGGTGGCCACACCAAAAGGGGGGAGCTTCCTTGGGTGAAGGGCTTCTCGTATATCTGGTTGATTTTCTTGTTTCTTCTTCAACCACTAACTGAATCAGCATTTGATTTTCTTGGCTCCGATTCCTCGATTCAAGGAGGGATTTTCTCAACTCCTTGATAGCCCAGATTTCTTCACTTCGAGTTTATTCTGAATTATTTCAGAATAAAGTGGGCTTTTGGGCTTGTTCCTCATTTATTTCTTTGAGCATTTGGGCCTACATTTAGCAAAGAAAAAGACAATTATTAATATCATTTATTAGCAAACAAGTATGGTAAAGTGACAACATAAATGCAATGTATGTGACAAATCACACCCCCACACTTATTTTGCTCGCCCTCGAGCAAAACATTAGACTAACTTGAATCAATTATTAGACCACTTTCGCAGGTCACTCGATTGCACTGAGCATGTGCAACAAGCCATTGAACCTCTAGGTCACCCCTAGAGGACAAGTTTTGTCTCGTGAGGGTTTTCAGCGGATTACACCCACAAAATCCAAAAAGGAAAAAGGTTAGTATTTTCGAAAAGCATTTTTTTTTCTTTTTTTCTTTTTTTTTTCTTTTTTTTTTTTTTGGAAGGCGAAAATATTTGAAGTATATTTGTGAGAGTTTAAGTAATCTATAAGTTATAGGAATATCAAATTTTTCATTCCTAAACTTAGTCTCCATTCAAAAACATGTTGTTAATTAAAGTAAGGAGTCAAACTGTACTTCTCATCTAGTCTATTAATTTACCCTGAGTCGTATGCACCATCGTGACTGTGAAGTTTACTAAGGGTTCTTCAACATTAACTCCTATGCCTCATATTTATTTATTTTATTGTGAACTTTTATTCCTCCATTTCATTAGGCTTTCTAATCTGCCCATGTAACGAGCTTTCAGTCGGTGACACCCAAACCAGACGGTTTTAGGGCACCAGGTGAGAAAACACCCCTAAGGACCTAAACACCCGAGCAGATAAGGCCACGAAACTAAGGTTTTTATTTACACTATGTAACCCTTTTAGGCGTGAATACTTATGCTTCATGAGGCACAAGTACCCAGCTTAATCAGAGGATACACATTATTTATACGAGGTACCCCTTTTAGGCGTGAATACTTATACTTCATGAGGCATAAGTACCCAGCTTAATCAGAGAATACCGTTTTTTTTTTTCAAACTTGTCTAATTATCTTTTGCATAAATACTAAGGCTTGCTTAGGCCAAAGCACCTAGCTACTCAATAATTAGACTCTTTTTTTTTTTATAAGGCATAAGAGTCTCTGTTTTCAAACCCTAAGTGTGTGAGTGTATTTTGTGTGCATATGTCATCAAGGTAAATATCAAGACTAAATTACTTTCCCAGATTTTCTTCCTAACCCTAAAAATCAAACAAGTTATTTTATTTCAACCAAGTGTAAGAAATCCTAATTATGATTCTCCTATTCCTTAAAATTGACTTAAATTCTTACAAAAAATATATCAAAATATTGTCTACCCTTTTCATTTTTTTTTTTTCAGTCATGTTAGAACCCTCCCCCACACTTATCTCATGCATTGTCCCCAATGAATGAAAGAAATGTATAAGTGCATGAAATAAAATGGAAAAGGAGGAAAGTTACCGATACACTGGGTCAAAAAGACCCATTACCGTTTCATCTACCCGGCACCGATTCCAAGAAAGGTTTAAGGCGTTGACCATTTACCTTAAAGTCATTTTCATTCTTGGGGTCACTGATCTCAACTGCACCACGTGGAAACACTGTTTTTACAACGAATGGCCCAGTCCATCGTGATTTCAATTTTCCTGGGAAAAGATGAAGCCTAGAATTGTAGAGTAAGACTTTTTGACCCGGGACAAAGGTTTTTCTTAGGATGTGCTTGTCATGAAAAATCTTCACTCTATCTTTAGTGATCCTAGCATTTTCATAGGCCTCATTTCTCAATTCCTCCAATTCGGAAATTTGTAATTTCCGAAGGTCACCGGCCTTAGTCAAATCGAAATTCAACTGCTTGATTGCCCATAAGGCTCGGTGCTCTAACTCAACGAGCAGGTGACAAGGTTTGCCATAGACTAACCTATAGGGAGACATTCCTAAAAATGTCTTGAAAGCGGTCCTGTAGGCCCATAGAGCATCTACAAGTTTTAAGGACCAATCTTTCCGGTTTTGGTTCACAGTTTTCTCCAATATAAGTTTGACTTGTCTATTTGAAACCTCAACTTGCCCACTGGTTTGAGGATGATATGGTGTGGACAACTTGTGAGTTATGGCATACTTTCGCATAAAGGCTTCAAAAGATCTATTGCAAAAGTGGGTGCCATTATCACTGATGATAGCACGAGGGGTTCCGAAGCGGGAAAAAATGTTCTCTCTTAAAAACTTTATGACAACTTTGTTATCATTAGTTTTACACGGAATGGCTTCTACCCACTTAGACACGTAGTCCACAGCAACCAATATGTATTGGTTCCCAAATGAGTTAGGAAATGGACCCATAAAGTCGATGCCCCAAACATCAAAGAGTTCTATTTCTAGAATTTGTTGGCCCAAAGGCCTATCACTCTAGTTTTGATGATGATCAACTCATGAAGTTATGTTTACTAATGATCTTGTGTTTAATTAGTGACAGATTCCTTATCAAGATCTTAGTAGGTGTGGAGCTTCAACAAAGGATAAAATGTCAAGTTGGAAGCTAGCACCGGTCGATTCACGAGCCTATGCATCAAGACCACATCTAGAGATGAGCTCGGTGGATTGCATGTGGACCAAGTCAAGAAGATGAGAAGACTTCAAGTGAAGACTTCAAGAAGATGAAGACTTGTGTCTAGGTATAAGATTTTGTTTTTGTTTTAGTTAAAATGTAAAGGATAGAATAGTTGGTGGATTGCTCAAGTCATATCACACACACACTCTTGATAGAATTGCTTTTATAAAAGAATTTTTATGACTAGAAAAGATTTTTCATTTTGGAAAAATACTACTTTGGTTTTTGGTATTTCTATGATACATATCTTTTAACCAAAACCAAGATTTATGCCTATTGTCAAAAACTAGATATTACATCTTAATTGTGTAGTGGATCATATCCATACACACTATGCCTTAAAGAATATCTTGTTTTTATATTTTGTGAAAGTTATGAAACCAAGTTTGAAAAATACATGTTTTGATTTTTGATAAAATTGGCAAGACACAAAAATAATATGAATATGTTGAATATGTCTTGAAAATTTTTATCACAAGTTTGGTTTTCAATATAGAATGTTAAAACAAATTTATTGAATTTTTTATAAATGTTAAAAGATTTTAAAAAATTTTTAAACCAAGTTTCCAGACCAGAACTGGCCTGACAGGCTGGTCCGGTCGACCGGACCGGTCGACCGGACGTGCACGGACGTGCACACCTGTGTGCACTGGAGAACGGTCGACCGGGCCGGTCGACCGCTTCAGAGAGTCTGCTCTCTGGAAGTTCCGGTCGACCGCACCGGTCGACCGACAGAGAAGTAATTCTCTGTTCCAGGTGCTCGGTCGACCGGGCCAGTCGACCGGAGGCTGCAACGGTCGGATTTTAGACCGTTTTCGGTCGACCGGACCGGTCGACCGGTAGCACTGACAGAGCCCCAACGGCTCTATTTTCTGACAGCCTATAAAAGGGGTCTTGTCAACTGTTTTTAGCAGAAGATTTTGGAGACCTTTGAGCTAGTTTTTCCAACTGATTTCAGAAGTTCTCTCCACATAATTGAGTGCAAATACTTCCCATCTTAAAGGGAGTTTTTATCAAGAGAGTATTTTAGTGATTCTTTGAGATTTTCACCATAGTCTTTCCTTGCTTTTCTCACACCACACTTGAGCTATCCATTGCTAGATATTCCTATAGGTGTGTTGTAGTGAGAGTGCTCTTTAGGTGATCAAGTGTTGTGATCATCAAAGAGATTTTTCTTTGTTCTTCGAGGATACGGGCAAGTGTGCTCGTTGGTGGTTGAGTTCGGTTGTGAACTCTTTGGCTTGAGGTGCGGCCTCGGCGAGTCGGTGGACTTGCGTGTGTACGGGACTTGGGAGTCCGAGGGCTTGTAGGTGTTGCGGCACCAAGGAGAGATCCGGTTGGATCGTGCATAGTGGAAATCCTTCGTGTGTCGAAGGCGGGGATGTAGAGCAAGTGTGCTCGAACCTCGAAACAAACCCTTTGTGTTTGCGATTGCTCACTCTTGCTCTCTTACTCTTTTTGTCTCTATTATATCTTGCATTACTTACATTGTATTTCCTTTACATGCTTGATATACCCTTGTGCTTAATTGTTATATAATTGCTTGGGATTGATTGTCTAACACTTGTATTCAACCAAGAGAGCCAATGCGGCACCTCAACCCATTCAAGGGGAATCTAGAGGAGTTTGTCCAGAGCCTCGCAAGGGAATTCGGCAACACTCTTGTGTTATACATAAGTGTTCAATTAAAAGAAGTTTAATTTGGTCAACTTAGTTTTAATTCCGCATTATTTGTTCATAAGTGACCATTAGATTAGCCATCACCTATTCACCCCCCCCTCTAGGTCATCTTACAATTGGTATCAGAGCCAAGTGCTCTTGATATTGGGTCTAACAACCTAGAGTTAAAGATCCTCCTTTAGGCTAATCACAATATTTTGTACACACACCATGGACTTCATGTCACCACCCACCTTTGACACTCTTAACATCCAAACTTGGAAGGTTAAGATGTCTTTGTTCCTCAAAGGACTTGGCCTTAGTGTATATCTTGCCACTACTAATAATGCATATTGTTTAGATGGTAAGAACCTTGAGGCTAATACAAAAGCCCTAAATGCTTTGAAGAGTACCCTAAATGATGATTACTTATTTAGGGTTGCTAACATTGACTCGGCTTTTGTAGTATGGAACACCCTCACCTCCCTTGGCGAAAAGGATCTATACTATGCGGGGAGCGATTCGGACGTTGGAAGCGACATCTCCAACGTATGCTACATGGTCCAAGGGGATAACCCCCTTGAGGTAAACTCCGAATCCGATGATGAGGACATGTCATATGATGAGCTCACTTCATTTTGCCAAACAATTCTTGAGAAATATGACATGATTAAAAGGAAAAATAAAAATTTGAAAAAGGAACTTGATTGCATGCATGTAGAACATGATTCATTTAGAGATAACATTGCATGTTTAGAAAAAGATAACAAAAATTTGAAAAAGAATTTTGATGCCATGCTTAATGAAAAAGATTCATTAGAAAATAAAATGGCATGCTTAGAAAAGGAAAATGAGTTTTTGAAAAATGAGAATGTTTCCCTTATGTCTAAATTAAATGATTTATGTGAAGGGAACACTATTTTGAAGGATAAGATTGATTTGGTGGAAAAACAAAAGGAAATCGTTTTTCAAGAAAATAAATCTTTAAAAAGAAAATTTGTTGAAAAAGAAAAGGATAATGTTTTTCAAAAGAAAAAGAAAAATGATTCTTTATCTCACCATGCTTTACATGCCACAACTAATGAGATTAAGAATTTGAAAAATAAGATAGATAATTTGAGCTCTAATTTGAGCACATGTGCATTCAATCATTCTAAGTTGGAATCTTTGTTTCAAAGGAAATAAGTTCCCCATGCTCATGCACATACACATCATGCTCATGCTTATGTTGCACATCACGATCACAATCACACTCATAAGCATCATGATAGGGTGTACACTTGTACACATTGTGGTCGCAAAGGCCATTTAGCAAGATATTGTTTTGATAAGAAGCATAACTTATATTTTGCTATGTCTAAAGGATTTTGGGTTCCTTATAATAAAGCTAACCCCAAAGGACCTAAGAAAGTATGGGTACCAAAACCCCCACCTTGTGATTTTGATGTAGGTGAGGGCTCTCACAAAACGTGAGAGGATTGGTGCCTTGGTAGTGGATGCACATGGATTGGATGGACATACTTTTGACGCATCACTATCAAGGAAGCTTGGTGGGAAAGACCACCACACTTGGAGCTTTGGAGTTGGTAACAACCTCTAAACTTCCAATTTATTTATGTACATGCTCTTTACTTTTATCATATAGCATGTTCATATTTTGTTTTAAGATTTTATGTGCTTCATGTGGTAATTACATGCTTAGATGTAGAATGTATCAAACTTACATTTATACACATATGAATAGTGAACTACAATTGACTCATATATATAGTTGAACTTCATGCTCATTTGTATCCACTATATGCATGTGTATAATCTAGTTTTGATGATTCTCCTTCATACATGTTTTTTCCTATTTTAGTGATTTACTTCATGTATATGCATTTTGAATTCAAATCTAATAAATATACATGTATACCCGTGAGTCTCTTGCCTTCATGCAAACATTATTAATAGACTCTTTTATATTTGGGATATGTATGTGTATTGTTAGATTTGGATAAACCATACATATACCATGAAGATTGTTGATTTATGAAAATGATTTTTAAGTTAATTTGTTAAAAATGTGATTTATGAACTTGTTGAGCTTAAATGACTATTTTCATAAAATATGCTAGTTACATAATTGTTTAACACTCACATCTTTATTAAAATGATTTATGAGCTTTATGGACTATGAGTGCTTGAACTTTTATGTATTTAGTATTATTCATGGAAAACATTTGACTTTGTATTTTTGAAGGATCTTTAATTAGTTTGTCAAAAATCCATTTAAACTAGTTATCTATTCTTCAAATTGATTCACATGATCCTATTTGAAATCATATGGATAAATTCTTTTGTATTTTCAAAATTTATTTGATGCTTCATGATTTGAATATTAGTTTAAATGTTAGCATTTGTCAACACTTGGATTTATACTTATACACATTATGGATCACAAATAAATCTATATATGATTGGGTTTGAATGCTTATTTGTGCCCATTAGGTGTGTTAGTATAACCTAAGTTTTGATGATTATTACATTTTAAACTTGTATTCCCTTTTTGGATTTATGCTATGATCATGTGCTTTCATTTCATGTATATGTTTGTCTTGCCAAAACATTAAGATATACATGGATACCTCTCGAGTCATTTGCCTTTCATGCAAATCTATAAATGGACTTAATTGTGTTTTAAGGATATGTATGTATACTTAATGTCTTGTCAAAACATACATATATCTTGAAATATATATTTTTGTTCTTAATAAAAATTTTGTAATTTTTCAATAAAATTTTTGTGATGGATTTCATGATTTCAAAATTTTAAGGAATATTGAGTTTTATTGCTATTTTTCATGATACCATGTTCCACATAACACTATCACACTCACTTCTTTTTGATATGGACTTTATGGATAGAGTGCTTTTTAGTGCCTTGTGTTTCATTGATATTTCATGAAAAACTTTTGACTTATTCCTTGATTGAAGGATTCCGTACTAGTTGTTAAACACCTTCATTTAACTAGTTCGAATTCTTCATGTGGTAGATTTTATGATATATACACTTAAGCTTAATTTTCAATTGGTATCATTGGATAGTTTCAATTGGTATCAATATGACCTCTTATTGTGTATACTCATATGTTGTTCTTTCATATATGTATGTCTCTACTTAAATTGGTATACTCTTTTCATACATATATATGATTGTTGTGTGCTTGTATTAAAATGGATTTGTATTTGAAAGCACAATAGTTGTTAATGCTAAGCTTACTTCAAATCTTATTTATTTTAAAGCTTATGCATTGTATTTCAAAATTGGTATCAAAATTCAAAATTTGATTGTTCTACATTTGGTACCTTAAAAGAAAGTTGTGTATTTTAAGATATTTCAAAATTTTGTTTTCATAAGAAAAGTTCAAAATTTTGTCTTGTTAAAGAAATATTCAAATTTTTGATTTGTATTTCCTATATGCAAGGAGAGCTTAACATCTCTCTTACATATGGATTCATGTTGAGTATATTATAAATTGAGGAGCTTGACAACTCTTCTTTATATGATATACGTGTGTAGGGGGAGCTTCACATCTCCTCTTATGCATTACATAATATGTGTTATGTGAATTCGGGCTTATCATCCCTTCTTCATGTAATGCATATGTGTAGGGAAGCTAACTTAGCGTCTTCCTCTTCATGAATTTATATCGCATATAAATTTTATTGATTGTTTTGATTACCCCTCTTTGATTTCATTGTTTTTGACAAAAAGGGGGAGAAAATTTGTTTGATGTATTTTTACTTTGAACCCTTTGTTGATGATTGACAAAAAGAGGGAGAAGTATTTGTAAGTATTTGTGATATATGCATGTCTTCCTTGCTTAGGGGGAGTAAGATTTATGTTTTATGCATATATGTCTCTGATTTGCAAATAGAAAAAAAATAGGAGAAAAAGATTTGATTTAAGATTTGATTTATATGATTGCATCTCCTACATTTGCATACATGTCATATGCTTCATTGCCATATCTTATTATTTATGTCTATGCATGAGTTAAGGGGGAGCTTCTTTGAAGCTTTACTTTAATCCATGCATATATAACTCCATGAGTTTTGTCATCATCAAAAAGGGGGAGATTGTTGGCCCAAAGGCCTATCACTCTAGTTTTGATGATGATCAACTCATGAAGTTATGTTTACTAATGATCTTGTGTTTAATTAGTGACAGATTCCTTATCAAGATCTTAGTAGGTGTGGAGCTTCAACAAAGGATAAAATGTCAAGTTGGAAGCTAGCACCGGTCGATTCACGAGCCTATGCATCAAGACCACATCTAGAGATGAGCTCGGTGGATTGCATGTGGACCAAGTCAAGAAGATGAGAAGACTTCAAGTGAAGACTTCAAGAAGATGAAGACTTGTGTCTAGGTATAAGATTTTGTTTTTGTTTTAGTTAAAATGTAAAGGATAGAATAGTTGATGGATTGCTCAAGTCATATCACACACACACTCTTGATAGAATTGCTTTTATAAAAGAATTTTTATGACTAGAAAAGATTTTTCATTTTGGAAAAATACTACTTTGGTTTTTGGTATTTCTATGATACATATCTTTTAACCAAAACCAAGATTTATGCCTATTGTCAAAAACTAGATATTACATCTTAATTGTGTAGTGGATCATATCCATACACACTATGCCTTAAAGAATATCTTGTTTTTATATTTTGTGAAAGTTATGAAAACCAAGTTTGAAAAATACATGTTTTGATTTTTGATAAAATTGGCAAGACACAAAAATAATATGAATATGTTGAATATGTCTTGAAAATTTTTATCACAAGTTTGGTTTTCAATATAGAATGTTAAAACAAATTTATTGAATTTTTTATAAATGTTAAAAGATTTTAAAAATATTTTAAACCAAGTTTTCCAGACCAGAACTGGCCTGACAGGCTGGTCCGGTCGACCGGACCGGTCGACCGGACGTGCACGGACGTGCACACCTGTGTGCACTGGAGAACGGTCGACCGGGCCGGTCGACCGCTTCAGAGAGTCTGCTCTCTGGAAGTTCCGGTCGACCGCACCGGTCGACCGACAGAGAAGTAATTCTCTGTTCCAGGTGCTCGGTCGACCGGGCCGGTCGACCGGAGGCTGCAACGGTCGGATTTTAGACCGTTGCCGGTCGACCGGACCGGTCGACCGGTAGCACTGACAGAGCCCCAACGGCTCTATTTTCTGACAGCCTATAAAAAGGGGTCTTGTCAACTGTTTTTAGCAGAAGATTTTGGAGACCTTGAGCTAGTTTTTCCAACTGATTTCAGAAGTTCTCTCTACATAATTGAGTGCAAATACTTCCCATTAAAGGGAGTTTTATCAAGAGAGTATTTTAGTGATTCTTTGAGATTTTCACCATAGTCTTTCCTTGCTTTTCTCACACCACACTTGAGCTATCCATTGCTAGATATTCCTATAGGTGTGTTGTAGTGAGAGTGCTCTTTAGGTGATCAAGTGTTGTGATCATCAAAGAGATTTTTCTTTGTTCTTCGAGGATACGGGCAAGTGTGCTCGTTGGTGGTTGAGTTCGGTTGTGAACTCTTTGGCTTGAGGTGCGGCCTCGGCGAGTCGGTGGACTTGCGTGTGTACGGGACTTGGGAGTCCGAGGGCTTGTAGGTGTTGCGGCACCAAGGAGAGATCCGGTTGGATCGTGCATAGTGGAAATCCTTCGTGTGTCGAAGGCGGGGATGTAGAGCAAGTGTGCTCGAACCTCGAAACAAACCCTTTGTGTTTGCGATTGCTCACTCTTGCTCTCTTACTCTTTTTGTCTCTATTATATCTTGCATTACTTACATTGTATTTCCTTTACATGCTTGATATACCCTTGTGCTTAATTGTTATATAATTGCTTGGGATTGATTGTCTAACACTTGTATTCAACCAAGAGAGCCAACGCGGCACCTCAACCCATTCAAGGGGAATCTAGAGGAGTTTGTCAAGAGCCTCGCAAGGGGAATTCGGCAACACTCTTGTGTTATACATAAGTGTTCAATTAAAAGAAGTTTAATTTGGTCAACTTAGTTTTAATTCCGCATTATTTGTTCATAAGTGACCATTAGATTAGCCATCACCTATTCACCCCCCCTCTAGGTCATCTTACAGAATTGGGTTGAGGGGCATTATATTTCGAGGTGAGATCCTACCTACCATTTGGCATCTAGGGCACGTCTTGCAATATTCATAGGCATCCTTGAACAGAGTGGGCCAATAAAACCCACTTTGTAACACCTTTTCAGCTGTCTTGCGGGGACCAAATTGTCCACCGCATGCAAGTTCGTGACAAAAGGACAGAATACTCCTAACCTCCTCATCGGGAATGCATCTCCTAATAATTTGGTCGGAACAGTATTTGAAAAGATACGGTTCCTCCCAAAAGAAATACCGGACTTGGGATAAGAACCGGTGAACTTCATTTTTGGACCAATGAGACGGAGTTTGGTTTGTGACTAAGTAATTCACTGTATCAGCAAACCAAGGTTCCCTAGAGATAGCTAAGAGATGTTCATCAGGAAAATCCTCATTGATGGGTAATTTGTTGCATGGAGAATTGGGAATCCGTGAGAGATGGTCAGCAACGACATTTTCTACACCTTTCTTGTCTCGAATTTCGAGATCAAATTCTTGAAGAAGGAGGATCCAACGAATTAGTCGGGCCTTGGCATCCTTCTTCATCATGAGATACCTAAGTGCAGAATGATCGGTGAAGATGGTGATTTTGGACCCTAGTAGGTAGGGACGAAACTTCTCTAAGGCAAACACTACTGCCAAGAATTCCTTCTCGGTCGTAGTGTAGTTCAGTTGAGCGTCATTGAGAGTCCTACTAGAGTAGTAGATCACATGCTGCTTGCTATCAATACGTTGTCCTAGGACAGCGCCTATCGCAAAATCAGAAGCATCGCACATAATCTCAAACGGCTTAGACCAATCCGGGGCAGATATGATTGGTGCAGAAATCAGCTCTCTCTTAAGCTTCTCCCAAGAAGTGATGCAGTCAGCATCGAAAGTGAAGGACACATCCTTAGCTAACAGATTAGTCAAGGGCCTAGCAATTTTGCTAAAATCCTTGATAAATCTACGGTAGAAACCAGCGTGTCCTAGGAAGGATCTAATGTCCTTAACGCATTTGGGCATGGGAAGCTTAGCAATAACCTCGATTTTGGCTCTATCCACTTCTATTCCTTTCTTGGATATTTCATGACCCAAGACAATTCCATGTTTCACCATGAAGTGGCATTTCTCCCAGTTTAGTGTCAAATGTTTTTCAGCACAACGTTGGAGGACGAGTTCAAGATGGTGGAGACATTGAGTGAATGAATCTCCGTAGATGGAGAAATCATCCATGAAGATTTCTAAGAAGCGCTCTACCATGTCAGAGAAAAGACTCAACATGCAACGTTGAAATATTGCTGGGGCATTGCATAAACCGAATGGCATTCGACGATAAGCAAATGTCCCAAATGGACAGGTAAACGTGGTCTTTTCTTGGTCCTCAGGAGCGATAGGGATCTGGTTATAGCCCGAGTAACCGTCCAAGAAGTAGTAGTACTCGTGACCCGCTAATCGTTCAAGCATCTGATCAATGAAGGGAAGTGGAAAGTGGTCCTTACGAGTTGCAGCATTCAGTTTCCTATAGTCAATGCAAACTCGAATCTTCGTGGGAAGTCGAGTTTGAACCAACTCTTTGTTCTCGTTTTCCACTACAGTAAAACCAGATTTCTTTGGGACCGCGTGGACAGGACTGACCCATTGGCTATCCGAAATGGGATAAATTATCCCATTGTCTAAGAGTTTTATGATTTCAGCATGAACAGCCTCTTGCATAATAGGGTTTAACCTACGCTGCGGGTCTCTCTTGGGTGTGGCGTCTTTATTGAGATGGATGCGGTGTTGAACGATGGTTGGACTTAATCCCTTAATATCAGTCATAGTCCACCCAATGGCCTCCTTATGTTTCCTTAGAATATCTTTCAAATCTTTTTCTTCCCTGTCATTTAAATGAGATGCAATGATGACGGGAAAGGTCTCTTGTTCGCCTAGATAGGCGTACTTGAGATGCGCAGGAAGGGCTTTCAATTCTAAGGAAGAGGCAGGCTCACTAGAAGGACTAGTCAAATCTGTTGGCTCCATTGTAGGTGAAATTGGGTTTGAAGCCCAATTTACGGCAGAGTCTACCACCTGATCGAGATTAAAGTCATCAGACTCTAACTCGAAGTCAATCTCCATTTCTGATTCCAATTCTTCTCCGTGTTCACTTGTCAAGTTCTCAATTTGGTTACTTCAAAAGTTTGGTCCTCGAGGTCACGGGTTGTTTTTCCTAGATGGAAGACATTGACTTCTTTAGTCATGTCTCCAAAGGTTAACCTCATAGACCCATTCCTGCAATTGATGATGGCATTAGCAGTAGCCAGGAATGGTCGACCTAGGATGACCGGAGTTTGAGCCCTACAATTGGAGTTGGACACAGGTTGTGTCTCCAAAACTATGAAATCGACAGGGTATATGAACTCTCCTACCCGAATCAGGACATCGTTAATTTCTCCTTTTGGAACTTTAACAGAACGGTCAGCCAGTTGGATGGTGACTCGAGTTGGACTAAGGTCACCCAACCCGAGTTGTTGATAAACAGAGAATGGAAGCAAGTTGATACTTGCTCCCAAGTCAAGAAGTGCCCGACTAATCTCGGCTTGTCCTATTGTGCAGGCAATGGTAGGGCTACCTGGATCTTTGTACTTGACAGGGATAGGACCCGAAAATAGCTCACTAATATTAGTGGCTAGGAAGACTTTCTTAGGAACATTAGTCTTTCTCTTCTTGGTGCACATGTCCTTAAGAAACTTAGCATAGGAAGGAACTTGTTGGATGGCATCAAGAAGTGGCACATTTATCTTCACTTGGTTAAACATCTCGATTATCTTGTCCATGTGCGGGTTTTGCTTATTGTTTTTCAGCCTATTTGGAAATGGTACTATAGGCTGGTGCACCTGGCTGGCTGACTTGTTTTTTCAGACTCGTCCGAATTGGAAGAAATTGGATTGGATGAGGTGGAAGCTTGATTGTGGTTGTGCTGAATAGGATTGGTGGGTGTCGACACTTGGTTATCAACTTTCTTTCCTGACCTCAATGTATGCACAACATTACATTGATTGAATGAAGGATCCTCAGCCAAATGAGCTTGTTGGGAATTCCTCGAATTGGTGACTGGCTGACTAGGCAGGGTACCCTTTTGTCTCTCATTCTGTGGGTTGGCTAGTTGGCTCATTTGAACCTCTAACCTCTGAATGGTTTGCATGAGAGTGTCTTGATTTTTCATATATCTCTCCATGTTCCTTTCAAAGTCAGTCATTCTCCTTTCCAATTGAGGATTCTGGAAGGAGGATTGTGGAGATTGGTTAGGAAAGTTCTGTTGATAATTTGAAAAGCTTGGTGGATGGTTGGGAGAATTATTATGGAAATTGGAGAAGTTGGGTTGATGATTGGAAGAATTGTTACCATGTTGGAAGTGGTTAGCATGATTGAATCGTGAATGGTCATTGTTGTTCTGGCTCCATAAAAAATTAGGGTGATTCTCCAGCCGGGATTGTACGTTGGTGCATAAGGATTGTTGTTCGGCCTTGAAAAAGCTGCATTCATCGGTTCGTGATAGGATTGCTGAGCCTGAAACACTGGGCATTCCTCGAATACATGGTTCATGGCTTGACAGTAAGTGCAGCCCGGGGGTGGAAATTGGTTCGGGCTGACTTGATTGACTGGACTTGGTTCTTTCGTCTCTAGAGCTTCCAGTCTTCTAGCTAAATTAGCTAACTTAGCCTCATTAGCGATGGACGATTCTATGGAGTGGAGACCTCCTTTTGAAGAGATGGAGTTAGGATTCTTATGGGTCTCACTCGCAGATTCCCATTGGATGGTTTTCTCTGCTAAATTTTCATACAGATCCCATCACTCATCTTCATCTTTCTGCAAGAAACCCCCTTGGCACATACTTTCTAAGAGGGTTTTGGTGGAGTAGTCTAAACCGTCATAGAGAATTTGGCATTGTCGCCATTTCTCTATTCCATGATGTGGACATTGGACAAGGAGGTCCTTAAAGCGTTCAAAGTACCTCCAGAACGGTTCACTAGGTTCTTACTTAAATTGCATGATCGTCTTCCTAATGAGAGCAGTTTTATGGATAGGGTAGAATTTCTTCAAGAAGACCTTGATGAAACCATCCCAAGATGTGATGGAACCGGCTGCTAAGCTATAAAGCCACTTTTTCGCTAGGTCCTTAAGTGCAAACGGGATAAATCTCAACCTAATAGCATCGTCTACAAGGTGTGGGATTTTCATCATAAGACATACTTCCTCAAATTCTCTTATGAAGAAGTAGGCATCTTCGGACTCTAGACCATGAATTTGGGGAGTGTGTTGATGAATTGAGGCTTGAGCTCGAAATTGTATTCACCAACCGATGGAAGTGAAATGCATGATGGAAGTGAGGTCCTAATGGGGTAGAACCTATCCTGCAGTGATGTGGATTGAGCCATTACCGGATCTGGCCTTGGTTCAAACTTAGGTGGTGATGTGTTCCTAGTCAACCTAGATGAATTGGGGTCTCTCGACCACACTTGCATACACAAACACAATCACAATCACAACAAGTTCAAACAGCAGTCAACAATAATAATCAACCAAGCCTAGTCTAAGGTATCCTTGACCTAGACAACTCCTAACTGGTTGATTGTCCACAAGAGGTAGAATGTAGACCTTGACCACAAGCTAATCAGCCAGGTCAGGGCAAGATTGGTGGGAGGTTTTCCGTCAAAAGACGTTCCTTAATTAAGTAACCACCAATCTTCGGGCTTTCGGCCCTCAATCCCTTTCCTTGACACTGATTTTACAGGAGTCAATTTCCAACACTTTTCCTCTTTAAGATAATCTCCTATCGAGTTCGAGATGTCCCTAAGGCCAACGTCTATCAAATTTTAATTAGGCTTAGGTTGTGCGTGCTTGGAGATGGTTTGTGGGCTAAGGAAGGGTAATGACTTCCCCACCTTATCTTGATTTGGGTTTTGCCCTTAGAATTGATTTGTGCAAGTGTGCAAGATATAGGAAAGTAGCATTCAAAAGCAAAATCACCCAAGAATGTTTCCTAAACTATATGCTATGCATACATACCTTGTCTCCAGCTCTCTTCAACAGTAAAGTAAAAGAATTGAAAAGACTTGTGCCTAGAATGCAAATGTCTAATCAATTTTTAACTTTCAACGAATCTTTTACTGTTGACTTAAAAACAGGGATGTTGGATAGAAACACTAGCACAAATATGACATATAAAAACTAGAGTTTTTGCGAGCAATATGTCCTGCAAAACAAAGTTTTTAGTAGTCCCAAAAAAATTTCAGATTTGCAAAGCAATTTCTTGAAATTCTGTTTCCTACTTTCGAGAGTAGGGGCACAGAATTTTCAAGTCTTCTTGGCAAAGCTTGAATGCTAGATCTTGATCTTCGAGTCCCTGAAACAAACACACAAAAGTTGTTAAAACAACTACACCGTTCCCTCCCCGGCAACGGCGCCAAAAATTTAATTGCTAAAACAAATGAAACAACCAATGAAGTTAAGAATGTACCGTGTAGCTTGTGGCTAACGGGTCGAGTCCACGAGGAGGGATGCGATAGAAGCGTTTCGGTGAAGTAAATAGAAACAAAGAAGTGTGTTAGTTTTTTAAGAAAAAGAGAATGGAAGGAAAAGAGATGAAAAAGAGAAATTTCAACTTTCAGAAAAGGATTTGGAGAAAGTGATTTGTAAAAAGCTTTAAGAGTTGTGATGTTGTTTTATAATATGAAATCAAATCTGGGCTTACTATCTTCCTACTCACTTGTTCATTCTTCTCTTAAAATATTAAGTCCCTCGGGTTCATTTGCAAGACTTAAAATTGATTCTTTTTAGAGAGCTTTGAGTAAAGCACATAAGATGTAGAGGGGTTGAGTTCTTTATCTTCAAGAAAGAGTTGGAATCAGATATTAAAACATAAAGCGCGAAGAAGCAAGAATGAATTAAAAATGATTCACAAGAAGATCAAGAGAGAATAGTGAATTCAACTATCTATGCCCATCCTCATGTGCCTTCAAGAACACTTTCAAAAAGAAAGGCTTTTAAGGGAGGCATGCATATGAGTCATCGGGACTTTGCTTTTAAAAACAGAAGAGAAGAAAACAAAAGAGAGTCGATAGCTAGCCCAGAAAATGTTTAGCTACTCATGGAAAGCGAAGAAAACAACGACATAATGTAAAGCATACCGTACTGCAAGTGAAAGAGAAATCGGCCCGACCTTTGTATTGATGTCACTTCAACCTTCAAGTACAAGCTCTCAGTTCTCTCTCTCACAAAATTTTGAAACTGGACTACAACTTAAAAAGCAAGATTACAACTTTCTTTCTAGCTAACAATGAACCTAGATCCTAAGAAAATAAGTGCAAAATTTAATCCTAGTCTTCGCTGCCTTTTTCTCTGCTGAAGGAGGTATTTATAGCCAAAAACCCAACAACCAAGATCCCGGGGAGGTCGGGGGAGCAAACGCTCCCCTAACTCCCAAGATTGCCGCAAAACGCGGTTTTTGCCGCGTTTTTGCGGCATTGGTGTGGCCAGGTGGCCACACCAAAAGGGGGGAGCTTCCTTGGGTGAAGGGCTTCTCGTATATCTGGTTGATTTTCTTGTTTCTTCTTCAACCACTGACTGAATCAGCATTTGATTTTCTTGGCTCCGATTCCTCGATTCAAGGAGGGATTTTCTCAACTCCTTGATAGCCCAGATTTCTTCACTTCGAGTTTATTCTGAATTATTTCAGAATAAAGTGGGCTTTTGGGCTTGTTCCTCATTTATTTCTTTGAGCATTTGGGCCTACATTTAGCAAAGAAAAAGACAATTTAATATCATTTATTAGCAAACAAGTATGGTAAAGTGACAACATAAATGCAATGTATGTGACAAATCAGAAGGGGAAGGCTCACTGGAAGGAGGAGTCAAGTTATTGGCTCCACATTTGGTGAAATAAGGTTCAAGGCCCAATTTACAGTAGACTCGACAATCTAATCATGGTTAAAGTCTTCAGACTCTAACTCGAGGTCATAATCAGTTTTTAATTCTAATTCTTCTCGATGTTCACTTGTCAAGTTCTCAATAAGGTTGACTTCACATGTTTGATTCTCAACATCATGCGGTTGCTTTCTTAGGTTGAATTCTCTAGTCATGTCCCCAAAGGTTAGCCTCATGACCCATTCCTACAGTTGATAATAGCGTTGGCAATAGTAAGAAATGGGTACCCTAGGATAATGGGAGTTTAAGCCCTAGGATTGGACATAGGTTGTGTCTCAAGAACTATGAAATCAACGGGATAGAGAAACTCCCGACTCAGATAAGGGCATCATTAATTTTTCCCTTGAGAACTTCCAATAAATGGTCAGTCAGTTGGATTGTGACTCGAGTTGGACTAAGATCACCCAACTCGACTTGTTGATAAACTGAAAAAGGAAGCAAGTTGATACTTACCCCCAAGTCAAGGAGTGCACAACTAATCTCAACTTGTCCTATAGTGCAGGTAATGGTAGGACAACTTGGATCCTTATACTTGATCGGGATAAGACCCGATAGTAGCGCACTGATATTAAGAAGACTTTCTTAGATTATTAGTCTTTCTCTCCTTGGTGCACATGTTTTTAAGTAATTTTGTATAGGATGAGACTTGTTAGATGACATCAAGAAATGACACATTTATCTTCACTTTATTGAAGATCTCAATTATCTTATCCATGTGTGGATTCTGCTTATTATTTTTCAGCCCATTAGGAAATGATACTATAGGCTTGTGCACCTAATTGATCGACTTATTCTTTTCAGATTCGTCAGATTTGAAAGGATTGAGATTAGATGAGGTGGATGATTGTGTGTAGTTGTGCTGAATGGAATTGGATGGTGTTGACACTTGATTATCAACTTTCTTCCCCGACCTCATGTATTAACAATATTATATTAATTCAACGGTAGATGCTCAGCCAAATGGGCTTGTTGAGAATTCTTAGGATTCATTACTGGCTAACTGGGCAAGGTACCCTTTAACATCTCATTCTGTTAATTGGCTAATTGGCTCATTTGAACCTCTAGCCTCTGTACTATTTGCATGGGAGACTCTTGGTTCTTCACGTATCTTTCCATATTTCTCTCAAAATCATTCTCTTCTTAAGTGGAGAATTTTGGAAAGAAGATGGAGGAGCTTGATTGAGAAAGTTTTGTTGATAATTTGAAAATTGGCTATATGGTTGGAAGAATTATGATGGTAATTTGTAAAGTTGGGTTGATGACTGGAAGAATTATTAGAATGTTGGAAGTGGTTTGAATGGTTTGACTATGAGTGGTCATTGTTGTTTTAGCTTCATAAGAAATTCGGGTAATTTCGCCAGCCAGGATTGTACGTTTGTGCATAAGGATTATTGTTGCGCCTTGAAAAGGTTGCATTCATCGGTTCAAAAAATTATTGTTGAGCTTGGAACATATGACACTCTTCAAACATATGATTCATGGCTTGACAGTAAGTACAGCCCAAAGTTGGAAATTGGTTGGGCTGACTTGGTTGACTGGACTTGGTTCCTTAGTTTCTAAAACTTTCAGTCTTCTTGCTACGTTTGCTATTCTAACCTCGACAGCTATGGATGATTCAACTGAATGGAGACTTCCTTTTGAAGAGATGGAGGTTGAATTCCTAGAGTTTTCATTAGTTGGTTCCAATTGGATGATCTTTTCAACTAAATTCTGATATAAATCCCATCCTTTATTTTCATCCTTTTGCAAGAATCCCCTTGGCACATGGTTTCTAAGAGGGTCTTAGTTGAGTAGTTTAAACTTTCATAAAGAATTTGGCATTATCGCCATTTCTCTATTTCATGAAGAGGACATTAGACAAGGAGGTCTTTGAAGCGTTCAAAGTACCTCTAAAATGGTTAACTAGGTTCTTACTTGAACTGCATGATATTCTTTCTAATGCGAGCGGTCTTATGGATGGATAAAATTTCTTCAAGAAGACCTTGATGAAACTATCCCACGAGGTGATAGAGCCAGCCGCTAAGCTGTAAAGCCATTTCTTAGCTAAGTCCTTAAGAGCAAATGGGACAAATCTTAACCTAATAGCATCATCTACAATGTGTGAGATTTTAATCATTAAGCATACTTTCTCAAATTCTCTTATGAAGAAATAAACATCTTCGGACTCTAAGTGATGAACCTTAAAGAGTGTGTTGATGAACTGAGGCTTGAGCTCAAAGTTGTGTTCACCAAACGATGGAAGTTGGATGCAAGCTGGAAGTAAGATTCTCATGGGGTAGAGCCTATCCTGTAATAATGTAAGTTGAGCCATAACCAGATCTAATTTTGATTCTAGCTTGGTCGGTGATGTGTTTCTAGTTAACCTAGATGAATTTGGGCCTCTCGACCACACTTGCATATACAAACACTACCACAAACAAGTTTACCAATAGTCAACGAGGAAAAGCAACCAAGCCTAGTCTAAGGTAAATCTTGGACCTAGACAACTCCTAACTGATTGATTGTCTACAGGAGATATAATGCATACTCTGACCACAAGCTAATCAGCTATGTCAGAGCAAGATTGGTGGGAGGTATCCATGTAAAAGTGACGGGCCTAATTAAGCCAAACTATCAGCCTTTGGGGTTTCGCCCCTCAATCCCTGTCCTTTAACACTAATTTGGTAGGAGTCAAATTCTAATACCTTCCTTCTTAGGATAATCTCCTAATAAGTTTGAGATGTCCCAAGGCCAACGTCTATTAGATTTTAAGTTAGTCTTACGCTGTGCGTGCTTGAAGATAGTTTTGGGGCTTAGGAAGGGTAATAACTACCCCCACCTTATCTTGTGTTAGGTTTTGCCCTAAAAATAGATTGTGCAAGTGTGCAAGTATAAAGCAATCGTAACAAATAAAAAGTAAGAAAATCACCCAAGAATGTTTCTATGCTAGATGCCATGCAAACATACCTTGTCTCTAGCTTTCTTCAACAGTAATTGTAAAAGAAATGTAATTAGCCAAATACCTAGAATGAAAGTCTAAACATTTTTTTAAGCAATTGACAATCAATAAGATTATTGTTGGATTAAAAACAGGGTATGTGGATATCAGATATAGCAGAAATAATATAACAAAAACTGTATTTTTGTAAAGCAATATGTCCTGTAAAAAAGAGTTTTTAGTAGTCTAAAAATTTTTAAGATTTTGTGCTGCAATTTCTTTAAATTCTATTTCCTACTTTCTAGAGTAGGGACATAGAATAGCAAGTCTTCTTATGCAATGCTTGAGCGCTAAATTTAATTTCTTTATGGCCCTGAAATAAAACACCAAACTTGTTAAAAATAATTATATTGTTCCCTCCCCGACAAGGGCGCCAAAAATTGATAGCAAGAAAATGCAGTGAGAATTACCGTATAGCTTTGGGCTAACGGGTCATGTCCATGAGGTGGATTGCGATGAAAGTGTTTTGATGTATCATTTTAAAAATAAAGATTGATATTGGTGTCTTTAGTTTGAAAAGAAAATGGAGAGTAGAGAAGTGATTTAAAGAAAACTTAAAATTTTGGAGAAGGTTTTGGAGAAGATGATTTTTAGAAAATGCTCTGAGAATGATTTTATCGTGATTTAAATTGTGAAAAAGATCGGGCTCGCTAATCTTCAACTCAACTATTTATTTCTCAAGATAGTTTTATTGCCTCATCTAGTCATAGGCAAAACACAAAGTCTCCTTTGAGTGTTCAAGTAAAACAAATAAGATGGTTTTGTATCAAAGGCTGAAAACTATTCTTTACACAATATTAAAAATAGAATGTTAAACCATCAAGCGAGGAAACAAGTATGGAATAAAAATGATTTAAAAATAGTGTGTTTTTGAAATAAATGTTTAACGTTTAACACTCATCCTCATGTGCCTTTAAGAACAGAGCTTGACTTAGACATACCAATGATACAAGTGGGGTTGCTTTCATGAAAACCAATCAAGAGAAGAGGGGTAGAGTGATAGATTAGCGAGCCCAGAAAAATGCTTAGCTACTCATGATTGATGTAAAACAAGATATGTAAATGGATGAAAAATACCCATTAATTGGAGAAGAAGAGTGGTCATGATTTTTTTTTATTGTTGTCACTTCAACTTCAGATTACAATCAGTCTTTTCTTTTTCTCGCTTATCTCTGGACTAAACTACAAATTAAAAAACTGAGATACAACTTCTCATTAACTATCTAGCAATGGTCCTAAACCTTAAAAATAAAAAGAAAAACTTAAACTAGTCTTCTGTCCCTCTGCCTCTGATGTGTGGGGTATTTATAGGATAGAAATGGATAGGAAAATGAGTCGAAAGATAAGGGGAGCTGACTATTTTTGAATTTGAATCCTCTCCTTATCTCCAAACTTGATTTGATGTGGATATTCAATTCTGATCTGCAGCTTATTAACGTATTGATTATTGAATATAACTTATCAAATGATAGAATTAGAAATAGTGATTAACATAAGAGTTGTAGCCCTTTACGTCTTCTTTTTGGATCATCTTGAGTCATCAAATTTGCGTTTCGATAGCCAAAGTTATGATTCAAATACTAAAATATATCCAGTCTGAATTCGAGTCTAAGTTGCTTCATCTCATCTATTGATCTTCTCTTTATCCATTTATCCTTATGGATTTTAAATTTCATTTTTAGATTAATGATCTATGATTGAGTCTAGACCTATACACAGAAAATATATAATTTTAGGAATACAGAACAGAAATGCAAGTACTCAATACTACCACTATAGTGAGTACTATGCGGGTTGTGATCTACAAGAAGGGACTAGCGATGGAAGCTTTTAAGTAAGTTTTTTTTTTAGTTTACAAAAGCATGTTAGGAATTTCTTCTCAGTTTTAGAAAAAGAAACAAAAAAGTTAAGTTAGAAGATATGAAGAAGATGGTAAAAGAAAAGATGATGATGTTGTTGTTGTTTTATTTATAAAAGAAAAGGAAAAACTAAGTAAAGAGTAGAATGTTGGTTTTAAAGTAGAATTCTAAATTAAGAATTAAAAAAAACTAAAAATTCTTACTTACCTCTTCCGTGCTTATATACCCTGGATCCATCACTACGACTTACCAATTCTTTGAAGGCGATTAAGCATAGCGTATAGGATCTTCCCCGTTCCCGATCTACACTATAAATAAAAGGGCAAGCTGAACTAATAAAAGAATGGTTGTTCATCACCATAGGCCATCAAGGGCACTTGTAATGGCGAAGCAGTCTTAAGGCTAATGGATTCACTTGGATTACAAACACATCAGAGAAAAGCAAACAAAAACAAGAATAAAGAAAAAAAGGTAACTTTCAATTTGATTAAATAACAATAAAAGAAAAGATGAATACTTAGACCGGTGTCACTCTCAGTACAGCCTTCTTTCTCATTCCTCCATGAAACTCTTATCTCCTCAGTTACATAAAATAAAATTTACATTAAAAGAGAAAGAAGAACCTAGGTTAAACGTATACAAAAATCTATACTCCTTTCTGCTTTCCTCCCTCTGCCTCTAATGTGTGGGGTATTTATAAGATAGAAATAGATAAGGAAACGAGTCAAAAGATAATAGGAGATGGCTATTTCTGAATTTGAATCCTCCCCTTATCTCCAAACTTGATTTGATATAGATATTCAATTCTGATCTGCAATTTATTAGCGTATTGATTGCTGAATATAACTTATCCAATGATAGAATTAGAAACAGCGATCAAACATAAGAGTTGTATCCCTTTAAGTTTTCTTTCTAGGCATCTTGAATAATCAGACTTAAGTTTTTATAGTGAAAGTTATGATTCAAATACTAAAATGTATCCAGTCAGAATCTGAGCCTAAATTGCTTCATCTCATCTGTTGATCTTCTCTCTATCCATTTATCTCTTTAGATTTTAAATTTCGACTTTAGATTTGATGATCTATCTCTTTATCCTTAGTGAAACCGATAAGGTCTTCTTTTAATCCATTTTTCTTTGAATTTGAATGATATTATCTCATCTGATATACCCGGTCTTCAGATAAGATGGCCTTTTGAACTTCTTGATTTGAATCGATCCCTTTTCTTTTGAACTTTTGGATTTAATTAAATAAATCTGTCTATATCTTTTTTTTCTTCCTTAATTATCCTACACGCCATTAAACATGAAAATACATTAATAGTAGAGTTTTATTTAAATAAAAATACAAAAGTGTGACACATATAATATGAAAACATGTAACACACATGTGTGATCACACTCCCACACTTATCTTTTGATGTCCTTTAGCAAAACATCAAAAGTAAACCTAAGAATTTATTAGACCACTTTCATAGGCCACGCGATTGTACTGAGCAAATGCAACAAGCTGTTAACCCTCTAGGTTACCCCTAGAGGACGAGTTTTGTCTCGTGAGAGTTTCAGTGGATTGCACCTACAAATCCATTAAAAAAAAGAAACAAAATGTTAGTATTTTCGAAAAAAAATTTGAAAAAGAGAGAAAATATTTGAAGTATTATTATAAGAGTTTAAGTAATCTATAAGTTATAAGAAAATTAAATTTTTCATTCCTAACTTAGTCTCTATTCAAAAACTTGTTATCAATCAAGGTAAGGAGTAAAACTATATTTCTTATCTAGTTTATTACTTTACCCTAAGTCATATGCACTTCTGTGACTGTGAAATTTTGACTATGGGTTCTTTAACTCTAACTCTTATATCTTATTTTATTTTTTAATATTTTTATATATTGGTGGTATTATTTCTTAGTTCTCTTAGGCTTTCTAATCTGCCCTTGTAACGAGCCTTTAGTCGGTGATATCTAAACCGGATGGTCTTAGGGCACCGGGTGAAAAAAACCCCAAGGACTTGAAGACTCGAGCAAACAAGGCCACAAAACTAAAGATTTTATTTATTATATGGAGCACTTTTAGGCGTGAATACTTATGCTTTATAAGGCACAATTACCCAGATTAATTAGAGGATTTTATATATATATATATATACATATATATATATATATATATATATATATATAATATATATATATATA
Organism: Agave tequilana; assembly: GCA_038442645.1. Classification (NCBI taxonomy): domain Eukaryota; kingdom Viridiplantae; phylum Streptophyta; class Magnoliopsida; order Asparagales; family Asparagaceae; genus Agave; species Agave tequilana. The sequence continues at coordinate 7,019 of JAVJIF010010367.1, read as the reverse complement.
TTTTAAGGCGTAAGAATCTTTGTTTTTGAACCCTAAGTGTGTAAGTATATAAAGTATGCATATTTCATTAAGGTAAAAATCAAGACTAAATTACTTTTTCAAATTTTCTTCCTAACCCTAGAAATCAAACAAATAATCTTATTTTTGATCAAGTATAAGAAATCCTAATTATGATTCTCCTATTCCTTAAAATTAACTTAACTTCTTATCAAAAATAGGTCAAAATATTGTTTTTCTTTTCAAAAAGTTTTAAAAATCAAAGAAAATGTTAAAATTTTTTCTTTTTTAAATAAAAAAACTATGTTATGTTAGAACTCTCCCCCACACTTAACTCATGCATTGTCCTCAACGTATGAATGAATGCTTAAATGCATGAAAAAAAGAAAGAGAAGAATAATGTTACCTCAAGGTGATGGTTCCGTCGGTAGTTTGATTGGGCCAAGCGTTGCTATCCAATCAAAATAATATGGTGGTTCATGGAACCCACATTTATTGACCTCTTTTTTATTTACATAATTACAATCTCCAATATGAATAGGATCATGAAAGATCCTATCATTAAACTTATTCTCTTTATATGACCAGTCTTGAAAAATCATCACGGAGTCATCATGGTCTATACCTATGTCCAACAAAAGAATGTGATTTGTTGGAATGATTAACTTGGGCTCAAAAATGATAGGTTCAGGAACCAATACTAACTTGAAAAAAATCAACTTTGGGCTCTAGAGTTAATTTTAGTTTAAGAGTTGAGTCTAATTCTAAGAATTAAAATTCACATTCTTTTTCCATCAATAGAATGTGACTATCCAAATTGATTCAATTTCAAGATCTATAGGTACGGGAATAAATGTTGGCTCAGAAAATTGGTCCAAATTGGGTAAGGATGCTGGAGTCAATATAGATTCTAAGATGGAAACTGAATCACAAGGTTAGGGATCGGGGTCAAATTCACATTCAAGTTCAATCTCATTAAATGAAAAAATAGCCAATTTGTCCAAGTTTTGAAATTGGTCAAGTTCAAGTTTGTGTGATGAAATTTAATCTTGGTCAAAATCTTCAAGATTACATGATTCTTTGTTTTCATCAATATGGTTAGAAGGGTCGGGAATAGTCAAAAGTTGGGTAGGAAGAGTTTTCTTATTCCTACGCATGTTTTCTAATTGACTAAGTCTTACTTCTATCATATTTAAAAGATCACTTTGGAATTGAATCATGAATTCCGTACTCTTTTCTAAGTCGGTGTGTTCTTGAAAATTAGAGTAAGGATCTTTGATTTGAAAATTTTAACGGGATTTTGAGTCTTTTAGAATTTGAATTCATCGCTCAAGATCTTCTAAGGCTTCCATCCTCTTTTCTCAGTCAATTGATTCTTCTAATGGTTGTTCGGGAGAAGAAGTATATTAATCTGAATGTTGGTAAGGTGGTTGACTATATGACTCGGGGAGTTGTATCCCCACTGACTCTATAAAGAGTGGTGATGATTGTTCCAGTCTTGTTCATACTATTAGGACTGGGGCATATATTGATTCGGATAAGACCATTCTGATATACTTGATTGGTTAAAATTATGATATGTCGGGTTGGTAATACTGAGTCAAAAGAGGTCAGGGTGAAATATGGATTACTATTTGCATATGAATAATTGTAATTATAATCCATATCACCAAGATGTTAAAAAAACAAAAACAAACAAACAAACAAACAAATAAAAATGAATAAAAATCTAGCCAAAGTTAGGGTAGACCTTAGACCTAGATGACTCCTAACTGGTTAGACAGTCCACTGGGGTATATTGCAGAATCTGACCATAAGTTAATCAGCTAGGTTTGGCCCATAGGCCTTCCACCCTAGTTTTGATGATGATTAACTCATATAGTTATGTTTACTAATAATCTTGTGTTGTTTAAGTTTCAGATCATTAACCAAGATATTAGTTGGTGATTAGCTTCAATAAGGAGTTTAGAAGCTATTCATGATGATTCCAGGGCTTAAGCTTCAAGTTCACACATTGCCTAGCCCATGGATGGAGTTTTGGAGCAAGTCTACTTGAAGATGGAAGATCATCAAGAAGACTTAGGTATCCTAGTTTAGATTGTGTGTTTAGATCCATTTGTAAAGCTTAGTATAGTTGATATGCTCAAGTGCACAATACACACACGTTTCATGATTTGGATTTTGGTTTTCATGGATAGTAGATCAAAACAAGTTTACTTTATTCCTATGTATATTAGATATGTTCTAGATATACATACATGCTTTAAACTTGCTAGACAAATTTATTTTGACTATCCTATTCATGTATTGAAAAAATCAAGTTTGGAAAAATATAAGTTTTGGTTTCTGATAAAATTGGCAAGACACAAAAATGAATTGATATGTTGATATATTGTCTTGAAATTTTTATCACATATTTGTGCTTCCATATAAAATGATAAAATTATTTTTGGTGATTTTTAGAAGTGTTAAAAGATTTTTAGAAAAATATTTTACAGTGTTTTCTGACCCAGATTTATGTTCCAGGCTTCAATCAGTCGACTAGTCAACCTGACCTAGTCGACTTGGGTGAAGTCGGTCGACCGGGACGGTCGACCGACGTGCACAAAACTGTGCATGTTTGGCAGACTTAGGACGGTCGACCGTAACGGTCGACCGGGTCTGAGAGCTCTGCTCTCGGTTTGTTTGGGTCGACCGTTCCGGTCGACCGGGGCACTTACAGTGCTCTCTGTTTGTTTCGGTCGACCGGGCCGGTCGACCGCAGTTGCCCAATGGTCATATTTCTGACCGTTGGCGGTCGACCGGACCGGTCGACCGACAGCCTGTCAGGCTGCCAGCTCAGCTAACGGCTAGTTTTCTGATGGGCCTTTATAAACCCCATCTCTTTGGGGATTTTGGCCAAGATTTTTAAGAGGAATAATTCCAGTTTTCTTAAGTGTTTAAAAGAGTTTTAAAAGAGTTTTTGGGCTTTAAACTTCTCATTCTTATTGTTTTAGGTTTTTGGAAAAATCAAAGAAAAGAGGATTTTGGGAAATTTGTCTTGGTTTTCATTCTATATCTTTTTGCAAGAATTTTCCCAAGTGTTTATCTTTGTTGCTTGTTTTCCAAACACCTTGTTTCCACACTTGAGCTATCTTCTATCCTAAACTATTAGGATCTTTGTTTTGTGAAAAAGAAAGAAAGAGAGAGTTTGAGGTTGTTGTTGTAACCTCTAAGTTGTACACCCTTATTCTTGTTGTATCCCTCTTCGGTAGAGGTGATCGGGTGATTGGTTTGTATCCCTCAAGTGTGAGGTGATTGAGATTGGTTGTGAGCCTCTTCGGTAGAGGTGTTGTTGTTGGTTGTTGTATCAGCTACGGGCCTACCCCTCGGTTGTGAGGTGGTTGTTTGAGAGAGGAGTTTGGTACTCCTAGTGTTGTAACAAATCCTCTTCGGTAGAGGTTCCCTCGGTGGGAGATAGTGGATTGGAATACCTACACGGTGGTGTGGCGGGGATGTAGAGCAAGGTGCTCGAACCTCGAAACATATCTTGGTGTTTGCGTTTGATCCATTGTCTCTCTAACTCTCTCTCTTATAATTGTGCAAAGCATCATTCATATCATCATACCATAATTGCTTGTGTTGAGCATAATTCATATTGCCATATCATATCTATTTGCTTGTGTTGCCTTGCATATATTCATATTGCCTATTCATCTTATATGCTTGGTTGTTTGTGTGTGCCTCACTTGTACCTAATCAACAAGAGCTTCACATAGCACCTCAACCCATTCAAGGGGAATCAAGAGGAGTTAGTCCAGAGCCCTTCACGGGGAATTCGGCTACACTTGTTGTGTTGTATTGAGTTTGTGCAAGATTTGCATTAGCTTCCGCATTTAGCGCACTTAGTTTTGCATTTAGTTCTAGATTAGCATTTACACCTATTCACCCCCCTCTAGGTGTTTTTCAATTGGTATCAGAGCTAGTGCTCCTGATATTAGGCTTAACATCCTAGGAGTGAGATCCATTTGCTTGCTAATCTATTATTTGCATTTGATTGTTTGCACACTCATATAGTTTACCATGGACTTCATGACCCCACCTAGCTTTGACCCTTCCAACATTGTTGTTTGGAAGTATAGGATGTCCATGTACCTAAAGACCCTAGGTTTGCATGTCTTTCTTGCAGCCACCAAGAAATGCTATCTTGGAGATCGCAATCATATAGGGGCCAATGCACAAGCCCTAGAGGCCATTAGAAGCACATTGCCTAAAGATTATCTTATGTGTGTTTCTAACATTGATTCCGCCTTTGCAGTGTGGAACAAATTGAACCAACCACCACCTCTGAGCTTCAAGCACAAATCCGACAAGAAGAGGAGACTAGTGGAGAGTCCGATTCGCAATGCTATATGGTCCAAGGGAATGACTCCCTTGAGGTACACTCGGAAACTCAACTAGATAGTGATGATTGTGCTAGTTCTTCAAATGACTTTGTGATCCCCATGCTTTGAATGAAGAACTATCTATCGTTTGTGAAAAATTAATAGAGAAATATAATGTTTTTGAAAAAGAAAAGTCTAGGCATTAACAATGAAAATAAAAATTTGATTGCTAGACTTGATATTGTTTTGCAAGAGAAAGAGGAGATTGCTAATGAGAGGGATTCATTAAAATCTCAACTTGATCTTGCACTTAAAGAAAATGAGTTTTTGAAAAACAATAATGATTGTGAGAATGTTTTAAAGAAAAATAAAGTTTTGTCTTCAAAATTGAATTTGTTGTAAAAGAAAATAATTCTTAGAAAAATAAATTGATTCTATTTCAAAGGATTTAGAAATTTGTTTAAAGAAAAATGATGTTTTGCAAATAAGATTGATGCTCATGTTTGCCATGCTAGGGTAGTATCACACATTTCACCTATTGCATGTGCCACCTCTTCTAAGATTAATGATGACATTTGTATGTTAAAGAAGAGAGTAGATTGTTTGGGCTCCACAATGAGCCAATGTGCCATGAACCACACTCACTTGGAAACTTTGGTTCGTAAGAAACAAGTTCCAACTTTTATGCATGCACACCCTCCACGGCATACACATGCTCCACACGGACACCATCAACACATGTATGCTCATGTGTACACATGTACACATTGTGGTCGTAAGGGCCACCTTGCTAAATTTTGCTTTGATAGATTACATACTTCAAATTTAGCAAAGAATTTTGTTTGGGTTAGAGAAGGTACTAACCCCCATGGACCCAAAAGAGTATGGGTACCAAAGACCAACCCCTCCTTTGTTTAATGTAGGTGTGGGCTCTCACATGACGTGAGAGTAATGACACCTTGAGGTGGATGCGTTCCGAGCCTAAAGATTACTTTGGATGCATCACTTTCAAGGAAGATTTGGTGGAGATGACCACCATGTTTTGGAGACAAGAAGAGTTGCCTTCTAGGTTTTGTAACAATTCTTAACTCCTTATTATTGTTTACATGCCTTCACTGATGTTTTATAGCATGTTTATTGTCTATGGATTAGTATGTAAATGCCATGATTATTAGATCCTTGACATACATGTATAGTATTTGAGACACACATCTTGCATGAACCCATACTTAGTGTTCTCATTTTTGTTTAAGCTATAATGTACATCATGAATCTAATACATGTGAATTTACATAGTAATCATGTTTTAGTTTTATCATGATGGTTTCTATACTTATTTTTGATGCTTCATGTCTTGAATATTTGTTTAAGTGTTAGATTTCATTAAGACTAGTTATACTTATGCATATAGTGGGCCACAAATAAATCTATATATGTATGAGCTTGATTGCTTATTTGAACCCATTAGATGTGCTAGTATAGTCTAGTTTTGATGATTCGTACATTCAAACTTGTATTCTCATTTTGAATTTGTTTTATGATTTTATGTTTAACTTCATGTATATGTCTATCTTGTCCAAACTATTAGATATACATGTTTATCCTTTTGAGCCACGTGCCTTCATGCATATATCTATTGTGGACTCGTTGAGTTTTGGATATGTATGTATACTTTAGTTTGTATTAGACACATATGCCTTGAAAATAAATAGTTTTGATGTTTTTCATGTTTTCATGCTTAAGGAATAATTGAGCTTAATTGGAAATTTCATATGCCATGTCACACAATTCTTGTACACTCATCATCTTTTAAAAATATTTCTCATGAGTATGTTTTCATGAGCATGTATGGACTTTATTGAATATTGAGTGTTTTCAAGTACTATGTGATTACATGTGTTTTTGAAAAATTTTGTTTTATTCCTTGCTTGAAGGATTTCGTACTAAGTTAACAAAACTTTCCATTTAACTAGCTACGGTATTCTTCATTTTGGTAGTGATTTTTCAAACAAAAGTAGATTTTCAAATCTATTTTGAAAAACCCCTACCATCTATGGGAGGATGGATGGGAGATCATGTTCATGTATGCTTTTAAATGAAAATTATTAAAAACTTGAACCTTGATTGGGAGGTATAGTAATATGATGTATACACTTGAACTTATTGTTATGTCAATCGGTATCATTGAACTTTTTCAATTGGTATCATTTTGATCTTCTTGTATACAATATAGTTTTGTATGTATGTATGCTTTCATATTCCAAGAATATCCAATTTCAATTGGTATCTATTTTCCATACATATATATGTTTGTGTTTATGCTAGTGCTTGAGGTTCAATTTTGTTTAAATTGATTACTTTTAAATTGGTATCAAGACTATGCATTATTTTAGTTTGTATTTCATAAAAGGGGAGAAAATTTGATTTTGTCTTTCAATTTGTATTTGTACTCCCATACTTTATGATTGAAAATTCGATTTCGGTATCATATGTTTAAAATGATTAATTCTTACAATTGGTATCAATGTTTCTAAAATCTTTCAATTGTAAAACATTTACAATTGGTATCAAAATTTGGTTTAGACATTCAAAATTTTTTATGTTTAATTTCAATTGATATCAAGATGTCTTGTGTTTTAATTTGGTATCTAAAAATTT
>JAVJIF010010366.1:0-127526 GCA_038442645.1 Agave tequilana | reverse complement strand
AAAGCTACGTTTCAACTAAAGTGGGTAGTCGACTAGTCTCTAGGTCAAGTCGACTAATCCTGGAGAAAACAGAAAACAGAACAGAATTTCAGATGGTTGTTTGTTGGCCTAAAAATGGGATTTTTATGACACAAGTGTATATGAATGATCTTCACATGTACACAAAGAAGTGATCTAGTCTGGTGAGTAAAAATACTCACAAGGAAAGGGTATTTGAAGGTTCTACGAGTCTTGAAGGATCGTTTGCCGACGATGTCACCAACTAGGTCTTTGGCGATACCTCCGACGAAGTGAGATGCGATCCAAAACCAAGAGTGTGGTAGCTTGAGAAGAAGATGGTGAAGGCTTTGAGGTGGTTGGGAGTTAGGGATTGAGATGGAGAAGTGAAAAAAGAGAAAAGAATTGTAAAGGAAAGTTTATATAGGATTTGATTTTTGTAAAGGGGATGAAATTAAAGAATTGGAGAGGGGTTTTGTGCAAATAGGGGAGGATGGGGTGTCTCCCTTGGCCAATGGTGGCCGGCCATGGAGATGAAGAGTTAATGAAGGCATTAATGAGGAAGTGGGTGGGTTTTTAGATATTTTGGAGGAGAAGATATTTTGGGAAGTTGGTGGAGGAAAGAAGGAAAGAAAAAGGAAAAAGAAAAAGGAAAGAATTGTAAAAGAAAAGATATTTCTTAATTTTGAAAAATGAAAATATTGAAAACACTGATTCCCGGGTTTAAATCGAGAATGCGGAAAACATTTCGGAAAATACCGAAATCGTCCGAAATTCAAGTGTCTCGGAACGACTCGTAAATTTCACCAAAAATCAATAATAATATAAGAAGACGTATAGTGAAATCCGTTTGAAGAAATACTTTATAGTTTTGGAACTAAAATTCCCGGAATCAGTTAACTACCGACTCCGTTGGAATTTTCATAAATTTATAAAATTCTAAAAAAAAATATTTAGATAAGAAATGTCATTCTAAGAAATAATGTCTAAAAGATTCTCTTGAAATTCCTAACTGTTTGGGAATTAAAATTCCAGGAATCGATCAGCGATACTAGTCGACACCGGTTTTGAAGAAATTCATTTTAATTCTAGAAAATTCCAGAAATTCACCTAAAATCTAATATATTAGAAAATGATATTTGAAATTGAAATTGGTCAAATACGGGAAGTAAATCGAAAAATACGATCGAAAATCAGAATACGCAACTTAGTACGTATTTCGGAAACGGGGTATTACAGAAAATATGGATGAAGGTGATACGATAAGATATAGAGGCTAAAGATCTTAATGAAGGCATATTGCTCGATAGGAATGAGTGGAGAACGTTGATCCATGTGCCCGATCCGGCATAATTCTCTTTTGGTTCATGTAGCCTACCCCCAAATACTTGGAACAAATAGCTTAGTTGTTGTTGTTGTACCCTTGATTGAGTTTAGACCTGCACACAGAAAATATAGAATTTTAGAACTTAAGAATAGATAGTATAAGGTACTCAATTCTACCGCTATAACAAATGACTATGTGAGCTGTGATTCACAAGGAGGGATCAGTGATAGAAGCTTTTAAATAATTCCTTTTTCCTTTGAGTTTACAAAAATATGTTAAGAATTTTCTTCTCAGTTTTTAGAAAAATAAAATGAAAAATAAGTTGATAGAAGATGGATAGATAAAAGATGATGATGTGGAGTTGTTGTTTTATAAATTAAGTTAAAAAGAAAAGAACAAAAATAATAAAAGAAGAGTGCTTTTGGAGTGGAATTCTAAACTAAAAATTAAAAGAAAGAAACTAAAAATTATTACTTATCTATTCAGTGCTTATTTACCTTAGATTCGTCACTACGACTTACCTAGTATTTGAAGGCGATCAAGCATGGGGTGTAGGATTTTCCCCGTTCCCGATCTACACTATGAATAAAAGGGCAAGCTTAATTAACAAAGGAATGATTGTTCATCATCATAGGCCATCAAGGGCACTTGCAATGGCGAAGCAGTCTCGAGAGTATTGGATTCACTTGGATTAGAAAACATCAGAGGAAAGTAAACGAAAACAAGAGTAAAGCAAAACTGCAACTTTTGATTCAATGGAATAACAATGAAAGAAAAGAAAATTTTACATCGGTGTCACCCTCAGTACAAGCTTCAGTCTCGTTCTCCCATGAAACTCTCATCTCCTCTCAGTTACATGAATAAACTGAAATTTACATTAAAAAGAAAAATAAAAAACCCTAGTTAAAACTAAACTAAAAATCCTATTCTATTCTTCTCTGTTGAATCCTTCACTGTGTATGAGAATTTACAGGTATTTATAGCAAATACAGAATGGGGGAGAGCATCTGAAGATAAGAGAAGCAAACGCTCCCCAAATCTTATCAGATTTCCACGAAAACGTGGCTTGGGCCGCATTTCACGACCTGGTGTGGTTAGATTCCATACCCAGGGGTGCAGCTTCCTAATTTCAAGATCGTCTGTTTGTTAACTGGTTTCTCGATTTGCCCTACGGATTTGATGATATCTTTGTTGATCCTCAAGCTAACTGAATAAATCTAAATAAATTCGAATCTAACTGGTTTCTATTTGATATTATCTGCTCCGATTTGTTCTGATCTTCTTAAATCTTTTGCATATTTGTCCTGATTCTTTATTTGATTTAATTCTGAATAAATCAGAAATTAAATGAGCTTTTGAGCTCGTTTCTCTTCTCTTTCCTTTAGTAAAGGTTTGCACAATTTAAATAATAAAGTGATTAATTAGCAGAGTTTATTTAAGATAAAATGCAAGAATGTGACATTGGATATGCAATATAAGTGACCAATTCAACCCTGTCTAAAAAAGTAATAAAAAGTGGATAGCAACTAAAAAGAGCCACAAATTTTCCTATCAAGCCAATATTAACATTTTTGGTGATGGGCATTAAATATTAACAAATATTTATAGATTCAGGTAGTAACATGTTAGAAAAGCAAGCTAAAGGAGAAGGCCAACAAGCTAACTCATCAAATTGCAGGTCTATGCTCATTATGGTAAAAACCCAAGGCAACCACTCATTTCACAGAGCTAGCTCATTGCTTTCTCCTATTTCTATTGGGCACATTAATATTTCGGATTTCTTTTAGACAGGTAGCTACAAGTATCTTGTGTTCTTTTTTGTTTTGCATATCGAAGTGCATATGCTTCCCTGCTAACACTTGAAAACAAAATAGACAAGAACATTGTTCCTCAAATATTTCTTTGGATTTTTTTTTCTTTTTTAATAAGAAGTGTGATAATTCCATTCTTTTTCATTAAATTGAATATAATGAACATGCATCAAAAGATTACCCACGGCCATACGTCACAAAAGTACCCCTGAACTCACCAAGCCCACATCGGGCACAACAAAAAGGTTATCAAAAGCAAAAAAAAAAAAAAAAAAAAATGTTCCTCAGATTTTCTCCATCACCCACAAATGAAACAAGACCGCGCGTTCCAATGCACGAAACAACCAGAAAAATTCTCAGGAACGGGAGAAGAACCTGTATCAACAAACAGCTTGTTGTCCTCCCATCACGTCGTGTTCTCATATTCACGATGCGCTGAGAGATCTTACGATGCACAAAAAATATGAAACCGGATGAACTTGTCAGAGATGAATGATCCCATTGTTTCATGCCAAGTGAGAAAGGTTGCGAGTACTTCAGGGTCGCCCTCAGTATGATCAAAGCCTACATATAAGACGGCAAAAAAGCTCATTTCCGTTGAGAAAACAGCGTAATCACCATCGGCACATTGACCATGTACTTCTGTTTCTGGCATCAAATCATCAGCAGAATGATGCTCAACGAGGAGAGCAAAACAATCATGTCCCCGAATAGAAAGGTAGTAAGCTCATCAGTCATGAAAGCCCGTCTGGGCTTTCTTGAGGATCCCTTTCCATGCAGTTTCTGTTGCGCGTAGGAGGACAACCTCTTTCTGAGGAATCCATCAGGCCTGCTCAATACGTCGTTTCTCACTCCTTTGATTTCCGATCTCTGTGTTACCTTCTTCCATCTCCTCTATCTCCTCTCTCCTTGCAGTTTCCCCTTCTCAGTGGAGCCCATGGAGGGCTCAGTCCTGCTTGGAGTGTGATTGTGGCCAACCGTCGACATGCTTCTGTGTCTCTTTCTTCCTGTCAGGCCCTTTGGAAGCAGTAGTTCGAGTCTCTTTCTTCTTGTCAGGCCCTTTGGAAGCAGTAGACGAGAAGAACCTGTACGCAGTCAGGTTATTGCCGGTGTAGATTCAGTTGGCTGATGAGGTTCCACCGGTACTGTTTCTGTTGTTGTTCCACCTGCTGCTCAGATCATCTTGCCTAGTAATATGTCCCTGTGCTCACTCGCAGAATTCAATAGCACATGAAAAACAGTACCAGTGCTTGCACGCACACAAACCCAAAAAAAAAAGAAAAAGAAAAGCCAAACTTTACTCTCCCCTTGACTGAAGAACTAGTAGCTCTCCCCTTTACCGAAGAACTAGTTAGCAGCAACAAATTCACTTTTGTGCCTCTTCCAACATTCAAACTCGAATTCCTAGAAAGCACCAATTGGCGCACATCATAACAAAAAGGAATGAACATGAAATGAGTTAATAGTCTACCTGGAGCTGTTTTCTCGCTGTGGCAAGGTGCGAGATAGTGTTTTTCTTTGCATCCTTGAAGTTGAGAAACTCATGATCACGTTGTAGCCTCTCAACCAAGAACTTGATAGCCTCGAAACAGTTGGATTTCATGGCCAAATGAAGGATGTTGTCTCCCAAGCATGTCAATCTCGAACCATAGTTTCCATGCAAGCACCAAGAAGCTCCCCCAAGACAGGAACATTTCCTGTCAATGCTGCAGAGTGGATTGGGAGCAATCCATCCTTGTCTCGTGCGCTGCAGACTTCACTTCCGATATCGGTCTGCAAAAACTTCCTCACTTCCAACAACTGTCCATTGGCACAAGCCAAGTGGAGGGCAGTGAGACCTGGAATATTGAAGTCAGTTGCAAAGTTGGGCTTATGAGCAAGAATTTCCTTCACAAACTCCTCATGTCCGAGAGATGCTGCATTGTGAAGAGGGTTGTTTGCAGGACAAAGAGGTAATTGTTGGAGGAGGAGGCTGTCTTCTTGAAGTAGTCAGTGAAGTTCCGTCTACATCTCCGGAAAGAGATACTTTCTCCAACCTTTCATACATTCCTTCATCTCTCTGTGCAATTAACTTGCAGGATATATAATACCATTAATGCATATTTGGGGCGATTTTGGAAGCAGTCAATGTGAAGTCTGCATTTTATTGGTTGTTATGTCTTAAACCTGCTCCTATAATTAACAAAGTTCTACAATATAAACAGAAGAACTAAAATTTATAAGAGAAGGGATTTCTTAAGACAGTACACACATCTCCCCTGATTCTAAAACCATGGAGATCCCCAGCCTCCCACAGCAAGAAAACAATCCTCTTCACGTTGCTGCATCGCTTGGTCCCTCCAAATTTGTTAGGTTGATGATTGAATTGATGATCGAACAGACACCGGAAATTGCCCTCAGCCTCAACTAACAAGGCCTCACGATGTTGCACTTGGTGGTGGCAAAAGGCTATGATTGGTTGTGAAAGAGCTGCTGGAATCAAAGTTAGGCTCTGATCTCTGCCTTTTAAGGGACAATAATGGATTGCTGCCCATCTACACAGCAGCAATGCAAGGGACATTGCTTGTCTTGATGCACATGGTGGGTGCCTGTCTGAAATCTGTGATAAAAGAGGAGGCGCTTCAACGAGACAATTGTTGGAGTCTGCTTAACAGGAATCAATTTGACAACTATACAAGATTACTGAAATATCAACAATCTAATTGGCTAGGTCGGCAAATATCAGGTGGGAGGTTTTCCGTTCAATAGAACGTTCCTTAATTTAAGAACCACCTTTCAATTTCCTTCCTTGTTTAAACACCAATTAGACTGATATAAATCAGTCTCGATATACTATTAAGTATATCCCCTATAAAGAAATGAATTCACTTATACAGTATTTGGAGTGAGGTACGCTTTTAGAGCGAATCTCCTTAAGACAATTACGTCCCCCGAACTGGTGCTAACGGGATAATGGACGCTGGTCTCCTAAGATACAACACTCCTTCACGGTATTTGGATAGCACTACCAAATCACCGTACGGTCGAACCGTAGTCAACCAGTACCTTCACAGGATCGTTGAAGAAGCGGGACAAGGACAAATTTCGAATGAATATTTGCCTTTACTTTGGAGTAGCACCCACTGTTGAGGACGAAGGAAGGTTGAAGAATATTCTTTTTCAGAAGTATCAGATTCAGACAACAATTCTATAAAAGAATCTGTTGAATTTTCTGATCCCTCTTTCAGAATGAATTTTGCAGAATCTTCTTTTGGAAGTCGCTTTCCTACTTCTCGATGAAAGCCCGGTTCAGAACGCCGAAACTCGCTTCAGGCAGGTTAGAACTCAGAGAGAGAGAGATTATTTCTTATTTTTTGTGTCTGAGAAAGGGAAACCGGAGCGCTATTTATAGCGCTCCGGGAGGGGCGTTTTCGTCCACTGATTTCCAACAGTTGCAGCGATTCGGACCGAACCGTTGCAACTGTTCGGTCCAACCGCCCGCAACTGTACAGCGGTCCAACCGCCCAACCGCTTGGACGGTTTTTCAGACAGCCGTTGCAGGCGGGCGGTTTGGATCTGGAGCGGAGCGGGTCTGGTTCGGGTATGTTCGCAACCCATACCCGAGAGTAGGGGTGGCAATTGGGTCGGGTCGGGTCTAATTGGGTCGGGTCTTAAATAGGTCGACCTATAATCGGGTCGGGTCGACCCGACCCATTTATTTATATGGGTCAAAAATCCAAACCAAAACCCGACCCAGTATTATGCGGGTCGACCCGACCCAACCCATTTGACCCATTTAACTAAATGGGTCGGCCGGGTCGGGTCGACCCGTTAGACCCAAATGACCCATTTGAATGACATGTTTCAGTACAAAGAAAGCTGATAACAAAATTATGAGATACATATTTACTCAGATACCAAGAAAATTGAAATTTATAACAAAAAGCAATGGTTCAAGAGACAAAAAAGCCGTGATGGGCTAGTACATTTCACAGAATCCACCAGAGTTTTGCTCAGCTACGTTTTTTAAAGCTTCAAAATATGAAAATCTAACTTAAGCTACTGGCTTCTGTTTAAAAAAAAAATTGCCACTGAACTGGCTTAATAGGAAGATCAAAATGGGTATCTTGCTGACTGACTTTAACTTTTTTCTTGGTCCACAGCCTGTCGAGAGCACTATCAGTATCGGCCAATAAAATATCAAAACCAACATAAGAGGGGAGATTAGTCATTTATTAGAAACAAAGAGAAAGAAAGAGGGATGATTTTTATTTTTATTTTCCACCAAGGTTTCCTTTTTTTTTTTTGTTTTCTTTCTCTGGAAGAAATATTTTTGGCTACCCAGGATTCCTTTGGTTCGGATGGTGTGATAAATGATTCCCAAAAAAAAATCTCTGGATCAAAAATATAAAAAGGTAAACGGGTCTTAGCGGGTTTGGTGGGTTTGGGTCGACCCGACCCATTTATTAATCGGGTCTGGTGGGTCGACCCGATTACGACCCAAACCCGTATAGCTCAAACCCATACCCATTAACTCTGGGTCGGGTCGGGTCTGGCGGGTCGGGTCTGAATTGCCCCCCTACCCGAGAGACCCGATTCAAAAAGAACCAGCCGGGTAGGGAACCCGAACCCAGAACCCAGAACCCAGAACCCAGAACCGAGCCCGGCGCCGGATGGCGGCCGCCGCCAGCGGCGGCGCGCGCGCGCGCACGCACGCATGTGCGAGCATTGTTCCCTCCTTTTCGAAACTCCAAGTACCCAAAGGGCACGCCCTTTGTTCTCAATTTTCTCTATTTATACACCACAAACTTCCATCCCATGGCCAATGTGGGACTAAATGCTTTAAGCTACCTTTAGTCCCATTTTTGGCTTTGAATTAGACAATCTTTAGACTTGAATATCTCATTCATTCGAAGTCGAAATTGAACATGTGAATATACCACGTTCATCCCCAATGGAAGGAGAATACACTCCAACCATCATTCAATTGATTCGATCAACAGATCTTGCCATAATTCAACTCAAAGATTCGCTTTTATATTCTTCAATTCCAACAATCCCCCACAATGAATGGAGATTCAAGGAAATGACACACAAAGAGACTGACTCTATTGTGTAAGGTACTTTAGAAAAGAAACTGCATCAGGATAGGTGAACTAGGTCTTGAACCTTCCATAGCGAAATCTTTATCGGACTTACTGGCTAATCAGTGAACTAGGTCTTGAACTGTTAGCCGTTAGTGTAAGCCAAATCAACAAGCCTCACACAGTGACTTTCCAAATCAACTTTGGTTCTCGGTTGTGTCCGTTTTGACCCTGGACATTCTTGATTTCAGAGAGTATCTTTAAGGAATAACAGCCTCCATAGAAATTCCCAAAGAGCCGACCCAACTCTATACTCACATAGGTGATCGTCCTATTGAGAGTAGTCTACTCTACTCCACTTGTTTAGTAACAAGATATAGGCATCATTAAAAGCATTA
Source organism: Agave tequilana (assembly GCA_038442645.1). Lineage (NCBI taxonomy): Eukaryota > Viridiplantae > Streptophyta > Magnoliopsida > Asparagales > Asparagaceae > Agave > Agave tequilana. The sequence goes on along the minus strand of JAVJIF010010366.1, from coordinate 118,930 downwards.
AGTTTATCCTTAATCCACTTGTAGAAAAGCACTTATGTGCACCTTAGGAATGGATTGGAGTCAAGCTCCCAAGTGCTTACTTGTTGAGTCAATCATAACTAGTTTTTCCTCTTGAACTTAGTCCGTGGGATCTCCAGTCGCTAAGTGAGATTTTCATTAAGCTGACTCGGTAATGTTAGGCTTTTAGACCCATTCCCCTCGATGCGCAGTTTATACGCTCTCCACTTAAACCTTTAGTAAGCGGATCCGCTAAATTATCCTTTGACGATACAAAGTCAATAGAGATAATTTCATTTGAGAGCAACTGCTTCACGGTATTATGTCTACAACGAATATGTCTAGACTTACTGTTGTATATAACATTTTGTGCCCTAGATATAGCTGCTTGATTATCGCAGTGTATACATATAGTGGGCACTGGCTTTTGCCATAATGGTATATCTTTCAAGAATTGTCGAAGCCATTCTGCTTCTTCTCCAGCCTTATCTAAGGCTATGAATTCCTATTACATAGTGGAACGGGCAATACATGTTTGCTTAGAAGATTTCCAAGATATCGCTGCTCCTGCTAGAGTAAATACGTATCCGCTAGTTGATTTTGATTCCTCAGAATCTGCAATCCAATTAGCATCACTGTATCCTTCAAGTACAGGTGGATACAGTCCATATCTCAAGGCATATTCCTTGGTATGTGATACGTAACCCAATACTCGTAGTAGAGCAATCCAATGTTGATCACTAGGATTACTAGTGTATCTCCTTAACTTGCTTACAGCGTAAGCAAAATCGGGTCTAGTGCAATTCATCAAATACATTAGACTTCCGATAATCTGAGAATACTCCAACTGGCGTATTCCAGTTCCTATATTCTTATGAAGGTGGACGTGTGGGAGAAAAGGATTTGTATTCTCCTTTATCCCATGATCCTTGAATCTTTCTATCATCTTATCCACGTGTGAGATTGAGATAGACTGATTCCATCTGGTGTTCTGGTGATTTTAATTCCTAAAATTATATCAGCAACGCCCAGATCCTTCATGTCAGAACTGTTGGATAACATTCTTTTAGTGGACTTAATAATTTCAATATTAGTCTCAAGTATCAACATGTCGTCTACATAAAGACAAACAATGATACACGCATTTCCAACTATTTTCGTGTAAACACACTTATCATATTTATTGATAGTGAATCCATCTTTGATCATGACACTATCAAATTTCTAATGCCATTGTTTAGGAGCCTGCTTTAAACTGTATAAGGATTTTACTAATTTACACACCTTGTGTTCTTGGCCCTTGACTATAAATCCTTCAGGTTGCTCCATATATATCTCTTCATTTAATTCACCATTTAAGAATGCAGTCTTGACATCCATTGATGGATAGATACTAAGATGCAAACTGCAATTGCAATCAACATCCGAATGGACGTTATTCTTATTACTGGTGAATAAGTATCGAAGTAGTCAAGTCCTTCTTTTTATCGATAACCCTTGGCTACTAATCTAGCCTTGTACTTATCGATAGATCCATCGGGTTTTAATTTTCGTTTGAAAATCCACTTACACCCAATTGGTTTACTGCCAAGAGGCAAGTTTATCAATTTCCAAGTATGATTACTTAGTATGGATTCTATTTCGCTATTTATAGCTTCTTTTCACATTTGTGCTTCTGGGGTTGACATAGCCTCTTTAAATGTTTGAGGCTCGCTTTCAATAGCGTATGCTATGAAATCTGGACCAAAAGATTTTGAGATTCTAGATCTCTGACTTCTTCTTGGTTCAGTTTCCGCATTAACAATTGGTTCCTCGGGGCTTTCTTCCCTGAACGTCATCTCGTGGTGTTTTTTCCCAGAAGTCTTATCTGCTTCCCGTTTGTATGGAAAAATATCTTCAAAGAACACAGCATCTCTAGATTCGATAATCATGTTTACATGAATATCTGGTATCTCTGATTTATGACCAGAAATCTGTAGGCACTACTATTCAAGGCATCGCCTATGAATATGCAGTCCATAGTTTTTGCTCCCAACTTAGTCTTTTAGGTAATGGTGCCAGCACCTTTGCAAGGCACCCCCACATTTTGAGGTAATGGTAGGAAGGTGTCCTTTCATGCCATAACTCAAATGGTATAAGACCAAGTTTCTTGTGAGGTACTCTATTTAGAAAATAATTTGCAGTTAATAGAGCTTCCCCCCACAAGTTCTGCGGAGCTTCAGAACTTACGAGCATGGAATTTACCATCTCCTTCAAAGTTTTGTTCTTCCGTTCAGCAATTCCATTTTGCTGAGGAGTGTATGGTGCTGTAGTTTGATGGATTATACTAAAATTAGCACATAACTCACTAAAATCATTTGATTCATATTCTCCGCCTCTATCGGATTTTAGAATCTTGATTTTCTTGTTGAGTTGATTCTCAACTTCGGCTTTATATGTTATAAACATATTTATTGCCTCATCCTTACTGTTTAAAAGATACACATAACAGTATCTTGTACAGTCATCAATAAAAGTAATGAAATACTTTACCGCCTCTAGTTGGCATAAACTTCAAATCACACAGATCGCTATGAATTAACCCTAAAGGTTCTGTATTTCGATCAATTGAGTGAAATGAATTTTTCACTTGGCCTCAACACAAATCTCACACTTGCGAATTTCTTCCAAGTTGAGTTTAGGAATATATCGCAGATTAGACAAGTTCTTTAATGACTTATAATTTACATGCCCTAATCTAGCATGCCACAAAATAGGAGACTCAAGCAAATAAACAGAAGATTTTCCTTTATTTATAAGCTTCGGGTACAAATACACAGACTTTTTATCTACCACTGCAACATTGGCTTTAAAAAGTCCATCAACAAGATAACCCTTTCCCACATACATCCCTCCCTTAGTAAGTACAAATTTATCGGATTCAAACACCATTCTAAATCCTTTCTTACTAAGTATTGATCCGGAGATCAAATTCTTGCGGATGTCTGGAACATGAAGCACATCGTTAAGAGTAAGCTCTTTCCCCGATGTCCACTTCATGATGACCTTGCCCTTTCCTTCAACCTTTGAGTCGGCTGAATTACCCATGAATAGTTGCTCATCTTGTCTAGTCTTTGATATTCAGAGAATAATAACTTCTCAGAGCAGATGTGCCGGGTAGCTCCAGTGTCTACCCACCAATCCTTATTATTGGTTGTCAGATTCACTTCTGACACTACAGTTGAAAGGCTTGGCGATTCATGGTTGGTCAAGTTCACCTGTAGATGGCTCTTCTTGTTCTTCTTGAGACAGCTGTGACATTCATTCGCCTTATGCCCCTCTTTGTTGCAAATGTAGCAGGTTCCCTTGAAGCGCATGTTCTTACCTTCTTGGACCTTGCCTTTGTACCCCTAGGAAGTCTTCTTCCGCTTTAAGCCTTTAGAAGTAGACGCTTTTCCCTTTGAGTCTTCGATCACATTGGCTTTTGCTTCGTAGGAGTTCTTGCTGCTCCTTTTCTCGGACTTGCGGTTGTCCTCCTCGATACGAAGCCTCACAATGAGATCTTCCAACTTTAGCTCCTTTCGCTTATGCTTCAGGTAGTTCTTGAAATCTCTCCACGCAGGTGGGAGTTTCTCCACGATAGTTGCAACCTGAAAAGTTTCAGGAAGAATCATACCTTCGGCTTCTATCTCGTGCAAGATAAGTTGGAACTCTTGCACCTGACTGATTACAGTCTTGCTATCCACCATTTTGTACTCCAGAAATCATCCTACGACGAACTTCTTGGTAGCAGCATCCTCAGTCTTGTACTTCTTGTCAAGACTGGCCCATAACTTCTTTGCAGTTGTGATGGGACTGTAGACATTGTAAAGAGAGTCATCCAGTCCATTTAAAACATAATTTTGGTAAAGGAAGTCACCTTGTGTCCAAGCATCGACTGCAAGGACTGAGTCCCGATCAGCTCCGGGTTCTGGTGGATCTTCCTGCAGGAATTTGGCCAGATGAAGAGTGGTCAAGTAGAAGAGCATCTTCTGTTGCCACCTCTTGAATTCTGTGCCGTCAAATTTTCCTGACTTCTCCGGCTTCGGGTTAGGAAGTGGAGTAGGCATCAAAGCTTGGAGCTGCATGTTTGGTGCCTTGCTAGTACTATCTTGATTAGTCTCAGACATTTTCTGCAAGTTCAAGCAGAACAGAAGTAAGAAACTTCAATAGATAGTTGTCTTAAGATTGTTGGAGTCTGCTTAACAGGAATCAATCTGACAACTATTCAAGATCACTGAAATATCAACAATCTAATTGGCCAGGTCGGCAAATATCAGGTGGGAGGTTTTCCGTTCAATAGAACGTTCCTTAATTAAGAACCACCTTTCAATTTTCTTCCTTAGTTAAACACCAATTAGACTGATATAAATCAGTCTCGATATACTATTAAGTATATCCCCTGTATAAAGAAATGAATTCACTTATACAGTATTTGGAGTGAGGTACGCTTTTAGAGCGAATCTCCTTAAGACAATTACGTCCCCGCACCGGTGTTAACGGGATAATGGACGCTGGTCTCCCAAAATATAACACTCCTTCACGGTATTTGGATAGCACTACCAAATCACCGTACGGTCGAACCGTAGTCAACCAGTACCTTCAAGGATCGTTGAAGCAGCGGGATAAGGACAAATTTTGAATGAATATTTGCCTTTACTTTGGAGTAGCACCCACTGTTGAGGACGAAGGAAGGTTGAAGAATATTCTTCTTCAGAAGTACCAGATTCAGACAACAATTCTATAAAAGAATCTGTTGAATTTTCTAATCTCTCTTTCAGAATGAATTTTGCAGAATCTTCTTTGGAAGTTTCTTTCCTACTTCTCGCTGAAAGCCCGGTTCAGAACGTCGAAACTCGCTTCAGGCAGGTCAGAACTCAGAGAGAGATTATTTCTTATTTTTTGTGTCTGAGAAAGGGAAACCGGAGCGCTATTTATAGCGCTCCGGGAGGGGCGTTTTCGTCCACTGATTTCCAACAGTTGCAGCGGTTCGGACCGAACCGTTGCAACTGTTCGGTCCAACCGCCCAACCGCTTGGACAGTTTTTCAGACAGCCGTTGCAGGCGGGCGGTTTGGATCTGGAGCGGAGCGGGTCTGGTTCGGATATGTCGCAACCCATACCCGAGAGACCCGATTCAAAAAGAACCAGGTCGGGTAGGGAACTCGAACCCAGAACCCACACCGGCACCGGCCGGCCGCCGCTAACGGCGGCGCGCGCGCGCACGCATGTGCGAGCATAGTTCCCTCCTTTTCGCGCGCGAAAACTCTAAGTACCCAAAGGGCACGCCCTTTGTTCTCAATTTTCTCTATTTATACACCACAAACTTCCATCCCATGGCCAATGTGGGACTAAATGCTTTTAGCTACCTTTAGTCCCATTTTGGCTTTGAATTAGGCAATCTTTAGACTTGAATATCTCATTCATTCGAAGTCGGAATTGAACATGTGAATATACCACGTTCATCCCCAATGGAAGGAGAACACACTCCAACCATCATCCAATTGATTCGATCAACGGATCTTGCCATAATTCAGCTCAAAGATTCGCTTTTATATTCTTCAATTCCAACAACAATATCCTTCACCTGGCCATTCATCTGCAAAAAAAAAACAAAAAAACATTAAGTTGACATCAATATATTCAGATTTGGGAGTTGAAGAGGACTGGATAGAACTTAAGGGATATAATAGCTTAGGGGCTTAATTGTTTCTTTGCCATGAGCTTAATTGTCAAATTTTCTGAAGTTAGAACGCCTTTGAGGAAGAATTCTATATAGTCAACTACAAGGTATAGACTTTTGCTTTATATTTCCTTATGTTTGTGGATGTTGGTTGAAGGTGTTATGTTGTTATGTGCAGATTGATGATTAATAAAAGAAACTGTTTTTTCTGCTTGGTCTGATGCTTAGTTCGCGCTCAGGTATTCCTCTATTGTCATGCTAAGTTTCACCTGATGGTTTATAAGATCTGATCTTTCTACCATTATTCATCCTAAATTTGTTTCTCAAAGTGTTGTGTGGTTTTTGTGGGAGAAACTTTAATGAACTTGCAACAGTTTTCAGTAGAGAACATTGCAAACTCATTGTAAGATTCTTGGCATTGATAGCTTAGAAAAGTCTACAGAAATCACATGGTTTCTCACAAAATTTTGCTTGGACTATACAAAGAGAATATTTCCATGAAATTTGAAATTTTTACTTGTAGCAGAAGATTTCAGTATCATAATTTTTAGAAGATGAGGACCACTTGAAACTTGAAACCCTAAATTTTAACTCCAATCCTGAGACTCTTATCCTTGCATTTGCATTTGATATGGTTGGCATCTCTTCCCTCTTCTTTTCTGCAGACAGAGATCACATGCAAATGGTCCCCGAGTTAGATTTAAACCAAAGATCAACTTGCCAAAAGGCCATTACAGGTCCTCTCTATGTCCATCAAAGATGAGAGATGAGGCGAGAGTGAGAGATGGGGCCGAGCGTTTGTTACTCTTGAAACTGAGATGGGATCATGAAGTTGTTTAAAGCTCAGGAATCCAAAGCAAGTTCCCTAAACTGTCATGGGGCCTCCCCTGTAGCTGTAGCTGGTAAAGGTGAAGGATGAGCAGATGAAACTGTTGTTTAAAGATAAAGGTTGCAGTACTCATGATGTGAGAGGAAACAGCCTTGAAGATCAAAGATGCTGTGTAGAGAGAATTTTTTGTGTGTGGTTGTTATAATGACTCCTTGAAAGTTCAAAGGATCAAAAGATATCAAACTGGCTGGTGCACCAGCTTTGAACTGGACTCTGATCTGACCTAATCTGAGAATTGACTTTGACTTGATGCAATCAAACTGTTGGAGCTAGTCTCTCACTTGATTTGATCCCATGCCACGTGCTCGGACTTGGATTCAATGAGTCAAATTTGCTAGAAGCAATGGATAGTCACCCACCCGTTCTGTCCATTTATTTGGCTATGATCATAATTCACACATAAAAATATAGAAGATAAATAAAGGGCACATAATTTTAGCGTTTGGTCGGCTTCAGATCATGTTCTTATGGACCTTTCATTATTTCTTATCACTAGTAAATAAATGCTATGAAATTACTATTATCGTTTTCACAAATTTTATTTCACTAGCATATACATAGGTATGAAAGTTAAAGAATCTATGGAGATTGTGAGCAAGAATCTGAAATGTTAAAATAGTTAATAATAATAAATTTTCCCATCTTTAATTTTTGCCCGAGAGCACTCTTGCTACATGTATTCTTTCTTTTTTTTTTTTTCCTCAACTTTCACATTACAAAAATATATGAAAATCATTGAGACCTAGCACAACAGTAAAAGTGTGAAACATTTGCCTGTTTGGTTAAAGGTGGAAGTAAGGAAGTGAAGAAGTGAGGAAGTGATAATAGTTCTCTTTGGAACTTGGGAATTGGTTAGTAAGTTTTTCGGTATTTGGATGTTGTTGGGAAGTGTGATTTGGAAAATGTTTTATCTTTTCTAGCGTTTGGATGGTAATGTGAAAGTTCAATTGAAAAAGTTGACCACAAAGTTGACCGCAAAATGCTATTAAAATAAAAATTAATTAAGAAAAATAAAAAATAGACTGTAATTAGAATGTAAGTGAGATTTACATGATCAAAAAATTAACTGTTTTTTACTATAACTTATTAAAATGAGATTTACATGACCACAAAATTAACTGTAGCACTCTGGAAGTGAGGAAATTATTGTGTAAAAGAGATAAGAGAAAAGGAAAAGGGGTTTTCTTATTCCTTTTCCAGTGTTTGGATAGATAGGGAAGTGACAATTATACTTTCCCATTTCCTTATTTCCGCTCACTTCTTTGCAACCAAACACCCCCAATACAGGCACACGAGAAATAAGTAAAGCTTGTAACCAAATAATAAAAAGAATACTCCACTATAAAAAACATAGACCAGTTAGGGCCTGTTTGTTTCCCGCAAACGCCGCAAAACCGCAAGTCGTAAAACTCTTTTCCATTTTCAGCTGTTTGTTTCGTTGCAAAACATTTCGCAAAATACAACTCTCATTTCCCACTTGCAGTTGCTACAGTTAAATTTGTGCTCATATAAATCTCACTTTTACACTCAAATTTTCCCACTTGCAACTGCTACAGTTAATTTTGTGGTCATGTAAATTCTACTTGTAATACATTCGTAGTGCCTAAGCAGTTACTGATAATCAATATATAATTTAATATTATTAAATATTTAATATATTTAATATTTTTAACAGTGTTTAATTTCTTACCGAATTATTTTATACTGGTATTTTTTAGTTTTTTATTATTTTTAAGATTGTTTTAATATTTACTATTTTATTATTTTAATTTAATATATAATTTAATATTGTTATTTAATACTTTATTATTTATTAATATTTACACCAATTTTCTTAATATTTTATTTAAATTAATATTTTATTAATATAACAATAATGTGTTTTAATATAAAATTATTATATATTAATTTATTTATTTCTTAATATAAATAATTACTTTATTAATATTATAATATACTTTAAAATTATATTAATATTTTATTATGTTAATATTGTAATAATTTATTATAATAATATCATAATAATATTTCATTATTAAATTTATAATTATATTTTACTTTGTTAATTTTATATTTTTATAATATTACGATATTATTATCATAAAATTTAATATTATAATAATCTTAAGTATTTTATAATATTATAATATTATAACTATATTTTATTAATTTTCTTAAGATTTTTTTAATATTTATGTTTTATTAGTATCCTTAAAATTTTATTCAGTTTCTTTAGATTTTCTTAAAATTATATAATTACTTATTTAGTTAATATTGTAGTAATATTTTACTAATTTTACTAATATTTTATTAATATTATTGTTATAAATAAAATATTAAGATTATTAATTTTTTATCTCAAATTTATTAATACAATTTAATTTGTAATAGTAGATTTAATTTAATAGTATCTATAATATTTAAATTACTGCTACAGTTAATTTTGTGGTCAACTTTTCCACTTACACTTTTACATTACCAACCAAACACCGTAAAACACAATATACTTTATCATTTACACTTTTACTTTATCAACCAAACACCGTAAAACACAATATACATTTCCATTTACACTCCACTTTATCAACCAAACACCGTAAAACACAATATATTTTCTCTGCTACAGTTCATTTTTTCCATTCTCATTTTACGACTTACGACTTGCGACGTTTTGCAACGAAACAAACAGGCCCTTAATATGTCACTATCTTGGGGTCCACAGAAATCTCCTGTCTAATCAAAGTTAGCTTTTTTTTTTTTGGGATAATCAGAAACATACATCCTCACCTACCTCCTTCAATACATACCTCCCACTCCATCTCTCTGCAAAATAGCAACAAGATTCACAGGATAATTGTCAATTCAATGCCTACTTTCTTTACTAATGCGGCCATGGTTAGCTAACCGAGCTGCACGTCCGTTAGCTTCTCTGAAAATATGAGAAATTTTGCATTCTTGGACTTCCTTCAACAAGTTATTACAGTCTTCTAGGAGTCAGCTCCCACTATTGACATCCAGCAAAGCCTTGATAGTGTTCAGGGAGTCTCCTTCCACCCATATACGTTGTGCACCCAGCTGCAGAGTCGTGCAGCACAGTCCCTCCTACAAGCCCATTGGCTGGATCCAGCAAAGATTTTATCAAAGTTATCTTGAGGTCACAACTATTTTCTATAAATACCTATGTAGCTTATGTGATAACTTTTGGTACATGGGCCCATTGGCTGGATCCACATCTAGGTTCAGGCCCGCACCGGCCCACAGGGGCCCTACTGTAGTTTCCCAGATCCCGGATGGCGACAGCGAGATCCAACTCCAGTATCGAAAAAGCATCGGGGTGGGCCCCACGTGACACAACATTCGATAGCAGACACGTAATTATTGCCATGACACGAGGCCATTTCGCCACTCTCTCTCCTACAACACAGGAGACCATACGAGAGAGAGAGAGACAGCAACGAATATTGCCACCCCAGCAATGATAAAGGCCCCATAGATTAGAGCAGCCTTAAATTTGATAAAGATCCTCCCACAAAAATTAAAATGGCAAAAAAATCCCTTGACAAAAAACCTATCTTTTTCTCCTCCTTCTCTCTTCACCTCCTCATCCTCTCCCTCCCTCATAGGTGGACCCCCTGGCGAACCCCTCCGGCATGCGCCCCTGCCTCCCTCCTCCCCTCGACCTCCCCAACCTCCCCGCACCCCTCGACCTCTCCTTCCTGCAGCCCCATCCTCCTCCCCGTAATCTCCCGGCCTCTCCCTCGCTAGCGCGACGACCTCCCCGGCCTTCTCCCTGACCCATCCTCGGCCCCTTCCGCCTTCACCCCTCCCACCTCCCCTTCCCCCTCTGCTCGACCGCCTCTGGCTGAACAGTCTGTTCGGCCAGAGGCGGCCGAACAGATCTTTTTATGTTCAGCCGCCTCTGGCCGAATAGTCTGTTCGGCTAGAGGCGGCCGAACAGATCTCTCTATGTTCGGCTACTCCGGCTCTGTCTGTTCGGTCGGACCGACCGAACTGAGGGGGAAGGGAAGGGGAGGTCTGGGGGAGGAGGGCGGCGGGGAGGGGAGGAAGGGGCCGCGAGGGAAGGGGAGGCCGGGGAGGGGTACTGGAGGAGGAGGGGGATCAGTGAAAGGAGGAAGAAGAAGGTTTTTTTTTTTTTTTTTTTTTTTTTTTGACATTTCACCATAGGTAAAATTGTAAAAAATAACAATGGCACACTTGTAAATATTTTGGGGGGACTTTATCAGTTTTGGGGGTGGCAATATCTGTTCTCGAGAGAGACGGGAGCGGATATTGCCACCCCAAAAGATGAGGAAGACAATCCTAGATTAAGACACCACAATTTAATAAAGGCACCTCAAAAAATAATTAAAATGTCATCTTTTTCTTCTCCTCCTCCTCTCCCTCCCTCGCCGCCGACCACCCGACACACCCCGGCGATCCCCCGGTCCCCTCCCTGGCGACTACCTCTTTCCCCGACCTTCCCCTCGTCGGCGAAACCCCGACGACCTCCCGACCTCCTCCCTCCCTGGAGACCACCTCCTCCCGCCGACCTCTCCCTCGCCGGCGTACCCATGACCGCCCGATACTCCCTCTTCCTGCCCTTCCCCTCCCCTCCCCTCCCCCTTCTCTGTTTCAGCCACTCCAACCGAATAGGGATGGGGGAGGAGGGGGAGGGGGAGGGGGAGGGCAGAGAGAAAGGAGGGGGCGAAGTAGGGGAAGGGGAGGGGAGGCCGAGTAAGGAGGAGGAAGAGGAGGGGGCAGCGCTAGGGAGGTTGGGGGGAGGAGGGGAGGGAGAGGTAGGGGGTGGTGGAGAAGGAGTAAGAGTGGGGGATGGGTGGGGAGGTATGGGATGATAGGAAGATCAAGTCTCTACCAGATTTATCAACTGAAGTAACTTCTTGACCAAATTCATGAAGTGGTTAGCAGACTCAACAACAATAACAAAATCAGATCTTCGAGATCATAATCACAATAATAATCAGTTAGAGAGGTCAGCATCACAACAAGAATCTGTTATTTCTATGATCATCTCCATGATCTTCTATCTTCTTCTGTAACAAATTATAACAAATTGATATGTCTGTAATATTATAAATAAAGTAGAGATTTACACCACAATGGTGTACTGTGGTTTGAAACCAACTGAAAAAAATAACCAATCCTATCCATTGAAATTTACCCTTCATTCTCGATGGATACTTTCACACCAAACTCCTGCGTTGTTGTACCCAACCTCACCGGCTTTCTGAAGATCAGCCTTGATCGGTCTGATTATCCATTATGGTTAGCCCAAATCTCTCCCATCCTCAACATGAAGAGTCTAATGGAAATTGTGGATGGAGCTGTCAACAGTTCAAATTAAGTGACAATAGTGTGGCAACCACCGAAGTCAATCCGGCGTATGAAGATTGGCGACAAAAGAATCAGCTTGTGTTGAGTTGGATCAATAACTCACACACACTTTCAGTACTCTCCACCGTGGCACACTTCAAGTCCTCACATGAGACATTAGTGTCTCTTGAAAAATGATATGCTTCTTAATCCTACAATCGCATCATGCACTTGCACAACGAGTTGTTCAACACCAAAGGTGAAAGCCTCTATGTCACAGACTTTGTGGATAAAGTTACCCACATTGCCGACAATCTGGCCTTGGCTGGAAACCTGTCGACGATGATGATCTTGTCTCCATCATCATGAACAACATAGGTCTGGCATTTGAAGCCACTGTGAGCTGCGCACGAGCCCGAGACACGCCGATTTCTTGTGATGATCTTGTGGCTCTTCTTCTTGGTGCGGAACCGAGGATAAAGTCACACTCTTCTCCAGCTCTTGTTGCTACCCCAACAACATTGTATGCTCCTACACAATATGTGTCCTCGATTCAAGGCTTAACAATCGAGGTCGCAGAACCTCCTTCCGTGGGCGTGGGCGCACCAATTCCTCATCATCATCATCATCGTCTGCCCTACCTTCGAAGACTGTGGGCATGGTCGTGTATCAGATCTGCAATCGTCCTCGACACACGATATTAAACTGCTACCACCGAATGGACCAAGCCCACGAAAGGCGTGTCCTAACTAAACAGCTTTCAGCCATGATCGCAACCGGCCACCTACCAACATTGATGCATCCACTTGGGTCACATATAATGAGGCATCCAACTACATCACCAACGATCTTGCAAACCTTATGGTTCTTGACTCCTATCGTGGAGCTGACAAAGTTGCTGTAGGGACTGGTGCAGGTTTGCTCATATCCCACATTGGCTCATCTACTTTTTCACATAACTCTTCTGCATTTAAGTTTTCTAATATCCTACATTGTTCTGATATTTTCACTAATCTCCTCTATGTTCATCAGTTCACCCGTGACAATAACTGCTTCTTTGTGTTTTTTCACGATTTTTTTCTATATCAAGGATCTAAAGACGGGGAAGACGCTTTCCGTGGACCGAGTAACGATGGCCTCTATTCCATAAACATCCACTACAAAATTTCTACTGCTAAGAGTCATCCTTTTGCTTTTCTTGGTGCTCGGATTGCTGCTCAAGTTTGGCACTCTCGTCTTGGCTATCTTGCCTCGGTCATTGTCTCTAAACTGTTATTAAATAAATGCTTATCCACTACAGACTCCGGTAGTCTTTCATTTTGTCACTCTTGTCTTTTGGGTAAAAGCTTCAAGTTACCTTTTCAGTTATCCAACTCTGCATCAAATAATCCACTAGATTTAATTCATTCTGATGTAGGCCTGTCAATGGGTCGGGTTCGGGGCGGTACAGGTGGTACCATACCCGGACCCGTTTACCCAAGAGGGTACCATGCCCGTCCCATTTACCCGCGGGTCCAGAAGGTGGGTTTCCATACCCGGACCCGCTGTACCCGCGGGTCCAGACCCGTTTATCCAGATCCATAAAAAAAAAAAATAATAAACAAATACAGTAACAAAAACACATGAAGAGAGGGAAAAATTTTGTAAAGAGAAAGAAAGCATGTTTTAATATGAAAAAGATGAAATGCAACCAGGTGCAAGAGGTGGAGGAAAAATTTTCGATGAAAGACTCTAATAAAGAAAAAAATTTAAAGCAAGACACCAAATTTATTTGAGAAAACACAACAATAGAATCACCCACTAATCAACCAACAATCTTCAATATTTAAAGCACAAAGGGATCATTTACTGATAGAGTCTTGAGAGGGTTTTAATTCTATTAGTATTATTTATATTTATGTGTTGAAATGGGTAAATGGGTAATCGGGTCTGGTTCAAGTAAAATCAGACTCATCCCATTTAATACTCGGGTATACGGGTATACGGGTAAACGGGTATGGATCCAGAGCAACCCTTTCCATACCCGCTTAATCGGGTCGGGTCCAGGTCGGGTCTGGGTCTGGACCCGATCCATTGACAGGCCTATTCTGATGTTTGGAGTTCTCCTATTACTTCTATGCGAGGTTCTAAACATTATATATTATTTTTGATGATTACTCCAGATACTCATGGATTTTTTCTATGCACTATAAGAACGAATTCTTTGATATTTTTGTCAAATTCAAAACACTAATTGAAAATATGTTTTCTTCTAAAATCAAAACTTTACAATCTGATGGTGGACGAGAATACATTAAACATACTTTTCAAAAATTTCTTGCCACTCATGGCATCCAATTTAGCTCTTCATGTCAATCTCATCCCGCACAAAATGGTTTAGCCGAACGTAAACATTGCCACATTGTTGAAATTAGGCTCACCTTACTTGCTCACTCTCACATGCCCCTCTCTATTGGGTCGATGCATGTAATACCCCGTTCCTGGAATACGTACTTAGTTGCGTATTCAGTTTTTCGATCGTATTTTTCGTTTTACCTTCTGTATTTAACCGATTTCAGTTTCAAATATTATTTTTCAAAATATTAGATTTTCTATGATTTTCTGGATTTTTTTCCTGAATTAAAAGGAATTTCTTCTAAACGGTGTCGGCCAGTGCCGCTGACCGATCCCTGGATTTTTAATTTACAAACGGTTTGGAATTTCTAGATGGGTCTTTAGACATTATGTCTTAGAATTACATTTCCTACCTAAATGCTTTTTCTGAGGATTTTATGAATTTATGAAAATTCCACCGGAGTCGGTAGATAATTGGTTCCGGGATTTTTAGTTTTAAAACTATAAAGTATTTCTTAAAACGGATTTCACTATGTTTCTTAATATAATATTCTTGATTTTTGATAATTATTTCGGGTTGTTCCGAGATACTTGAATTTCGGACGATTCCGGCATTTTCCGAAATGTTTTTCGCATCCCCGACATAAACCTGGTATCAGTCTTTTCAACAGTTTCATTTCTTGATTCCAATAAAATATCTTCTCTCACAATTTCTTTTCCTTTTTCCTTTTTCCTTTTCTTTACTTCTTTCCTTCCTCCACAAGCCAAGCTTTTTTTAATTTTCCCATTTTCCAAAAATTCCAACTCCACACAATTCCACCAACTCCCTCATTATTACCCCTCTTTCTCTCTCTCTCTCCCATGGCCGGCCAAGTGGCCAAATGAGGGACACCTCACCCTCCCCCTATTTACACAAAACCCCTCTTTTCTACACTAATTGCACCTCCTTCACAAAATCCCAATCTTATATAAACTTCCCTTTTCATTTCTAACCCTTCTTTTTACTTCACCTCACCAAAGAAATCTCCTCCACAAGACTTCATCTTCATCTCAAGCTCAACCACCAACTCCAAAACATCTCCAAGGTCAACTCCAAGGTCATCTCCAAGGTCATCTCCAAGGTCATCATCTCCATCTCAAGCAACATCAACTTTTGATTTGGGATCGTTCTGGTGATATCGTCGACCACAACCATTTCGAGTTCATAGAGCTTCGATTAACCGATCTAGGTGAGTAGTTTACTCACCAAGACTTGTAAACTTCTTGGCATACTTGTGTCTACTTATCTTGTACATTTGTAGCTTCAAAATCACACCTTTTGATCATCCAACACAACTTCAAATTCTGTTCTGTACGCTGTTTTCTGACCACGATTAGTCGACTTGACCTAGGGATTAGTCGACTAACCCTTTTACTTGAAACGTAACCTTTTTTTGGAACACAGTTTTAGTCGACTCATCTTAATTATTAGTCGACTAGAAATCTTTATTAGTCGACTACTCTTTTACCCTAGTCGACTAACTTGTCCTGAATCAGAAACCAACCCTCTGTATCACAGTTTTAGTCGACTTGACCTTACTGTTAGTCGACTTGACGTGTCTGTTAGTCGACTACTCCCTTGACCCTAGTCGACTAACCTTTTCCCTGAAACCAACTCCAACTCTCTGGAACCCAGTTTTAGTCGACCAGTCCAGACTGTTAGTCGACTAACCCCTCTATTAGTCGACTAACCCTTCCACCTAGTCGACTAACTTTAGCTGTTTTGTATAGTTAATTTCCTTCTTAAGTTTGGATCTTATGCTTGGTACATGTGCTATATACTGTTCTTGCTTGTACTTCATGACTTGTACTTCATGACCTGCCACTTGATGTATATCACCTCTTGTCACTTCATAATTCCATGTTCATGTATTGCCTGCAACTGCTTATGTTAGGGTAATTTCACTCTTGTACATGTACCATGCCGGTGATATTCTTACTTCTTTATCGTGCACCATGCGTGGCCGGCCCTTCGTGGTCGTTGAACTTTGTGCTACTTCTGTGTTACCACTTGCCATGTCATTACCTCAGTCTTATCAGTTTTTACTTCTATTTAACACATGTATATCACTTGACAATTGAAGGCCCTCATGTTATGTCATGACTTACCCAGACTATTATCAATCTCTTGTCATGTTTGGTTGTTTGTTAAATATCATCACCCTTGTCATGCTATCTCTTGACACCAAGCATGATACACCTGATTCTTATAATTATCACGATAATGGGAATGTAGTACCTGATTACTTGTTATGATTCCAGTTACGTTTACAGTTATGATCCTGCTCATTCCCTTAATCTGATAATTATGTTAATAAACCATAAAAAGGACAACTTGTATGGGGAATGGGAGGAAGTGATGGATGCCGGAATGATATCTTGCTTATAGTAATGGAATAAAATACTGGCGGTAAGTGTTAGTGGGACTTAGGGCCCACAGGAGATTAGTGTTAGGGGGACTTTGGGCCTCCAAACTGGTTCCAGGTGTATGGAAACTACTATAAGAAGCTCTATCAGTTCTCCATCTACTTCCGGTAACGACCCTCGACTTGCTTATATATGGATGTATGTGTGTTGGGATGTACACCCGGACACATACCGAGATATATGAGTCAGACGAGTAATAATAATAATTATATTCCTGTTATGCCTGTTAAGATACCCGTTATGGATCTTGTTATGACTCTTGGTACTCTTGTTATGACTCCTGTGACTATTTCCTTATGCTTGTTATGATGCCTATTAGGACTCCTGTTACTCCAGTTAGGGATTCTGTTATTCTTGTTATGTATTCCTGCTATGACTATCGTGTGATTTGCAACTCTGATTCTATACGCTTGGATTTCGATTGCATGAGATAAAAGCATATAGATGAGGGTTTCCTTGTTTGGATTATTCCTTCGATGTACCAGTCTCATGGGACCGTGACTTAAGCGTATACAATCAATCTTACTTGAAATCAACTTTACTCTGGATTTCCTGTTTTATAGATGTTATGTTTTATTTGTTCATACCTGCTATCCTTGTGTTCTAACTCTCCTACTCTTTTTCTTAGCCATTTGGCTGTAGCCTGTTCATTGTTGGGAGGTCCTGACTCCCTTGGATTTGTATGTTCAGGTTTGGAAGCTTGGATCGAAGTGGAGCTGTCCACAGCAGATCAAGCTTTTCTTAGTGAGCTGGCAGCCTAGTTCCAGTTCTTTCGTGCCAGACTCCTCTTTTGACTCACGGGATCTTCATCCTACTCGTGAGCATTTTGTATCTTTATTGTATATTTTACTTTTGGACTTGGTTGTGATAAAAGACACATGTGTTGTGTAATAGTTTATCATATCCTGTATAACTTTGTATTTGTACTTTTATGTTGGCATATGTATGTATACCACGCTTTGTGTTGTACTCTGATCCTTGCTTGTACTTTTATGCTTAGCGTATATACGTGGGGGCATTTTCTGACCTACGTATATACGTTGCAGTGACGTTGTAACACCCCGCTCCCGGAATACGTACTTAGTTGCGTATTCAGATTTTTCGATCGTATTTTTCAAATTTACTTCCTGTATTTGTTTTATGAATTCTTTATATGATAGTTTTGTCTTGGATCTGGATTCGTGGATTCGGAGTCAACCTTAGTTTGAACCGAAGGCCCGATCCCAGAGTATTGCTCGGTTTGGACATTCTGGTGTTCCGATTGGACCGATTTCAGTTTTAAACATTATTTTCCAATATTCTGGATTTTATATGATTTTTTGGAATTTTCCTGAATTAAGTTGTAAATCTTCAAAACCGGTGTTGGCCAGTACCGTTGACCGATTCCCGGATTTTTAATTTACAAACGGTTTGAAATTTTCAGAAGTGTCTTTAGACATTATTTCTTAAAATCCTATTTTCTATCCAAATGCATTTTCTGGGATTTATCAGATTTTATCAAAATCCGGCCAATCCGGTGTATACCGAGATTGACGGTTGACTTCAGGATTTTTAACTTGAAAATGAGATTGAATCTTTGAAAACCGATTTCACCAAAAATCATTTTATAATATTTATGATTTTTGAGAATTTTTGGGAAACATTCCGAGCTATTTCATTTTTGGGCTTTCCCGGAGTTTTTCTGCATTTTCCCAGATACCGAGGATATTGCCCATACCTACCACCTTGTCTTTTTCCCATTTCTCTAACGCCAGCTTCACCATCCTCGGATCTTGCATTTAATGCAAAGATCCTCTCCTCACCTCTCCCCATACTTCATTTATTGTGCTGCATCTCACTCCCATCAATTCATCATGCCTTTTGTCCTTTGTGAAACGCAGCTTTGCTTTCCCCTTGAAACGCCACTTTCATTCCCGCGTTTGGCTCATTTTGGCCTAAACGCAAGCTTCCCTTTGTGGGCTGCGTTTGAGTGGGAGACATTGGTCTCTTTTTGGCATCCAAAAGTCAAACCTCCAATCATTACCTCTCTTGATATAAATACCCCTTCCCTCTCTCTCTCTCTCTTTCATTTTCTCTTCTTCTTCTTCTTCTTTGTTTCCTGCAGCCTCCAACAGAGAGCAAGGAGAGAAACTCCTTCTCCCTCCTTTGGTCACCATATACTCCACCTACTCCACCTCCATTTTCACCACCCACACCACCACCTCTTTCTTCTCCATCTTCTACCCTTTTCCAACAACCACAACACCCCCATATCACCTTCTTCAACCTCTTCTCCACCAAGAAACACCATGAACCCATCTTCTCCACCAAAACTTCTCCACCCTCTCCACCACCATATGCTCCACCGTAGCCACCACCAAGTATACCCTCTTCACCTCCTCGGCGAGCTCTTTCATCCTATCCGACTCGTCGCTCCCCGTAACACCGTTTGCAAAATCTCATTTTGACCACTTGAACTAGACTTGCACCATCTAATTTCATCTCTTGTGAAGACCGGCCTCACCTTTTGGTTTGGGGCCACGTTCTTCTCCGTTGGCGTGACGCAAAGGGCCGGTACCTTCTTTTGGATTGGGGCCGAACTTCCCTTTGCTGGACGCAGCAAGGATCATCTTGGGCGAGTAACTTTACTCGCCAAGACTTGGATAATTTATTAACATACTTGTATTTTTATATCAACAACCACAACCCTCAAAAGTCAGTTTTGTTCTGCGTCTGCCTTCTTCCCGCGTCTGCCTTCTTTTCTGCGTCTGCCTTCTTTCCCGCGTCTGCCTTCTTTTCTGCGTCTGCCTTCTTTCCCGCGTCTGCCTTCTTTTCTGCGTCTGCCTTCTTTCCCGCGTCTGCCTTCTTTTCTGCGTCTGCCTTCTTTCCCGCGTCTGCCTTCTTTTCTGCGTCTGCCTTCTTTCCCGCGTCTGCCTTCTTTTCTGCGTCTGCCTTCTTTCCCGCGTCTGCCTTCTTTTCTGCGTCTGCCTTCTTTCCCGCGTCTGCCTTCTTTTCTGCGTCTGCCTTCTTTCCCCGCGTCTGCCTTCTTTTCTGCGTCTGCGTTCCTCGCGTCTCACTTTCCAGAACCCGCGTCTCCCTGTGTCCCTTTCTCTCTCTAGGCTGCTCACTCTTCCTCTCTCCTCTTCACTTTCTCTCTCCTCATACATTTATATTATATTTATGGCGCGTGCGCGAGTTCCATGGATTCCAGACTTTCGGCTTTCCGGTGATTTAGGCGAGTGTTCTCGCTCTCGCCTCCACTTGGGTTTCCCCGCCTTGTCGGGTTGATATGTATTTTACTTCATGTCTCCATGTATTTTGTATTGGGCTGAGTCCCTGTATCTGTGTATGGCCGAGTGCCAATCTCTGGATATGTATTGCTCTGTGACGAATGCTTGTACTAGGGTAGTTTCCTTCTTGTACATATACCATGCCTGTGATGTATTGTACTGCCTTATACCATACTTGGCTTCTGGACCCTTCAGCCTCCGTCCCTCACTGTCTCGAAAGAGGCGTGATTGGGATCGTCAGGTTTCTCAGCTCCGCCTGGTGAGCATGCTTAGCGCCCAGTGCTTTATTCACTAAATTCGTTTAGGCGAGTTGCTGCCGGATTCTCCGCTCGTATCTTGATCCGAGTGTCCCGGTAACCTCGTAGAACGCATTAGTGTCTAAACTCTGTTCGCTACTTGTGCCCCCAGCTTGTTCGGCTTCGCCTGGTTATCATGATCAGCGTTCAGCGCTTTACCACTAGATTCGTCTAGGCGAGTTGCTGCCGGATTTACTGCTCGTACTTCAGTCGAGTCGTCCCGGTAACCTCGCCAGACGCTCCAGTGATAAATACTGTTTGCTGTCTGTACTTCCAGCTTGCTCCGCTCCACTTTGTTTGTGCTCAGCTACTATTCTACCCCATGCCATTACTTCATGCCTGGCACCTGTCTATACTACTTGTCGTTTTCATATTACTTTTAACACATGTATATCACCTGTCAACTGATGTGTTATCACCTGACCTCAGACATGCTACTATTTGGCAAGACCCCTTGTTATGACATGATTTGCCACTGACCTTATATCAATCTCTTGACATGACTGGTTACCTGTCTAATATCAATCCCCTGTCATGCTATCACTTGGCACCCAGCATGATATACTTGACCTGTGATTATCACATTTACGGGAACCCTGTCTTGTTATCCTGTACTATGTACAGTGACCTGATATCCTGTATCATGATCAGTGACCTGTTATCCTGTATTACATACAGTGACCTGAACTCCTGAATTCCTGATCATGTCCTGCTCCTGTTATTCCCGTAAATTGATAATTAACCTAATGAATCATAAAAGGAACAACTTGCATCGGGTCGGGGGAAACATGCGGATATCAATATGTGTTCGTGTTTACAGTGGCTTTTAGGAATGTTGTGCAACTCATGTTCCGGTCTGACCTGTGGGCCTCCAGGGGACCGAGGGAGTGCTGGCTCCCTCCTCCTGAATCATGATAAGGGCATACAATAAGTCCCTCCTGTTAGCCTTGCGGCAGGTTCCGTCACCAAGCAACGGAACAATCCTGGGCCGTGGTCCCGGGTATGTACGGGACCCACTGTAAACATAGTTCGTTGATACCCCCGCTAGTTTCCAATAACAACCTTGCTTTACTCAGATATGGATCTATGTGTGCTGGGACGCTAGTTCACATAGCTAGATATCAGGGTAAGACGAGTAATAATAAAGTGTCTAATAACCGGCTCTTTAAGTTGTAAGTAGAGGTATGTGGAATGGGACACATACTGAAGCCTGCAGCTTAAACGGCTATGAATCTGTGTTATGTCTTACTATATTTGCTTGTCCTGAATTTTACATCGGATTTCCGGTTTATGAGTACTATCATATTAACTGCTCATGCCCTGCTCTATTCCTTGTATCCACCTGCCTCCTGTCATGCCCGGAGCGCAGTCGGATTGTATGTGCTTGGGTTATGGTGACATGAGATAAGGGTATATAGATGAGGGTTTCCTTGTTTGGATTATTCCTTCGATGTACTAGTCTCATGGAGCCGTGATCTGAAACCATACAATCAGATTTGCTCGTCCTCGGCCTTATTTGGTTATACTGCTATACATGTACTTATCCTTGCTCGCCACTTGGCTTTGCTTCACCACTCGCCTGGGGAGTTTCATCTGACTCCCCTGGATTCTCATGTCCAGGTCATGGAGCTTGGAGCGTGCGGACTCTACCTGTTGCTGATCAGAGTGGCGCAGCTGAAGCGTGGATCTCCAGCAGACCGATCGGAGTTCTATCCTTCCAGGCCCCCTGTATGCCTCTCGAGTTTTCCTTTTATAAACTCGTGAGTGCCTGTGTACTGCTCATACTTGCACTTCTCTTTGTAATCTCGCAATTGCGCCATTCTGGTGATGTAATATTTATGTAATATTGGATCACCTCTGGTGATAACTTTGTAATTGTACTCATGTGTTGGAATGTATAATGCACCACTTACTTCCGTACTCTGATTCTTGCCTGTACTGATGCTTAGCGTATATACGGGAGGGTAGTTCGGACCTACGTATATACGTCGCAGTGACGTCTCCGTATCCGCCAGGATCGGGGCGTTACAGGTTGGTATCAGAGCTTAGGCTCTCCCATCCTCAGTACAACCAGTCGGCAAATTAATGGTAAAGAAATTTGCAACTGGAATGCATGAGTCTTGGTTATACAATCCAACTACAAGTACAAAGTTATCCATTCTCTCTTGATAATCTTATCCTTGAATTCTGAAGTTCTCCCATCCTTTCATACTTCAGTTTCTTGTTATTCTTGAACCAACTCGGACATGAAAAGATGGGGAAATCATAACGGTTCTGGTTCTTCCTAGGGTAACCCTAATGGAGAAAATCTTGATTTAAGACTATCTCTGCAAGATATGATGAGACACGATCAAGTACAGACAAAGGTCCCGCACCAAGGATCATTGGTTGCACTCCGGAAACAGAAGCCAGGCGACATGTTGGATTTCAGGAAATTACAGCCGGCAATCTTTTCGAGCATGGAGAAGCCCTGGATGCATAGCAGTGGTCAGTAAACCTGATGGATCTTCTAAGTCAACTCGGGTCCCTGACGAAAACTAAGTGGAAATGACCAGGATTCAGTTGAAAGGTATGGCCAAGGCGTGGTGGTTGGTAGAAGCAGTAAGACTGGAAAAGACCATCACTTGGGACTAGTTCTCGAAGGATTTTTATAAGAAGATTCTTCTCTGTAATGGCTCAGAAAAGAAAGGATGATTTATTAAATTGCAGTAAGGAGATTGAACAGTAAATAAGTACACTGCAAAAGGTATAGTCGGTCGGTGTCTTACATGATGGCCGACAGGGAGGACCGAGAGCAAGCAATATCTTAGTGAGAAATGAAGATGAAGAGTAAGATGTTTCTTATCCCCAAGCAGCCCAAGAAGTATTCTCAAGTTTTTCAGTCATCATCCGGGAGGTGGAATGGACCCAGAGGAGAAAGATTAGGATGAGTTGCAGATGAAGTTGGTGAAGAGACCCTCTTAATTGATGGAAGTAAAGGCTCAGACAGGCCTCTGACGCCCTACTAGCTAAGCCATCCCTCTAACCCTGCCCACAACATATGACCGGTGGATATTGTCTGGAGCTGGGCATCTACAACTCAACCACCAGAAAGATTATGAATTATGTCATACACGGGTTCAGAGATCAATTGAAAAGTGACTGTCTGTTCGAATAGGCAGGGGACATCGTACAGATCAGATCAACCCATCCAGTAACACCGTTGTGAGGGAATCTAGGACCTACTGGCAGAATAATCTCGCTTCATCCCCGGTGTTAAGCATGGAGTCATGCTCAAAGGAGACCAAGAACTAGGGCACATGGTGAAGGGAAGCAAACATACGATCTGACTGGAGGGGAAGTCAGGATGCTCAATATGATGGAGTAAGGACCGGAAGGATATTCAATATCTGCAGAGGAACTCTGGAAGTACTGACCGTAACTAATTATTCCCATTTTAATATGTCCGGGAGTTGGTAAACTTCTCTATATCATATCCTCCTCATTGCACTATCACCATCAATCCCAGTCCGTCCTATCTCTCTCCCTATTTCATGATTCATATCTCTCCTATTTTTGCTATTCTGATTTTCGTGATCTTTATGCCAACTTAAGATATGCTTAGACTAGTGAGGTAACAGCAGGGCAGATATGGTTCGTTCCCATTATGTTCTGGCGCTTCTCGACTCTGGTATATCACATTGTCTTATATTAGAAAGATCTTCGGCCTCGTATTATATTCTTGAATTCATAGATACATCATGGGAGACTAATGCATCATACAGAGTAGTCGTCACTTATATGGTCAGAGGGATTATATCATTTCGCGAGGAGTGTCAGTATATAACAACATTTCAGAATCAGGGCTTCTGGCAGATAGAGTTATGATATTTTCTATTTTTATTACTCTAATAGTGATCATGATTTCTTTGACTATGTTCGTGGAATTCGGGTGTTCTCAGAACTGAATTGCAGTCAGATTATTATTTAGAAGACAACATTCTGGACATGTTTCGGTTATTTTGATTTCTTGATCATGTTCTCAGAGCCACCAACTTCTGGCAGTTTTTATGGATTTGATGGACTAAGAACTCCGCTAGCCTCGCCAAGCAAGGGTCGTGTTCTAGTCATCCGTGAACCTAACCGGGTGTGAGTTTCGCTGCACCCTGGTGCTTAGCATTTAGCGTTGTGTTACGCGTTGGCTTCGCCGAGTGAGCTTCGCCATATGCGAGCCTCGCAGAGCGTTAGCTTCGCCGCACCCTAATGCTTAACACCTGAGCTGTGTTACGCGATGACCTCATCTAGGCTTGGTTTCATTCGTGACTGGTCCCTTCAGTGCTTAGCACTCTAGCCATTTCTCGGATTTCTTCTGCCCAGCGTGCTTTCATAGATCCGCTGGACAGAGTTTTATCACTGGATCTGAGCTATCGCCATGATCCTTGTCAATGATCCATTCCACAAATCTTGCAGGGCTCAGAAATCTTCTACATGTTTCATCTGCAATCAGGTTACCATTTGGAAGTCAGTATTCAGAAGTCTTCATGATCAATCTATATTCTTGGCTATGTCTTTCAGAGTTAGCAACGCCCAGTATACAGAAATACTTAATTATTGGTCTTCTTGATTCATGCTCAATATTATCAGGGTTTTCTTTACCTTAGGTATCCTGGTCTATTCTCGGGAATTAGTATATGTGCAGCACATCAGAAATTCTATTGCAGACTCTTTATCAAGGACAACATCATGCCATGCCGGGTTTTGTATTATATTATGGATTTCAGCACTGCGGATTTCTATGGATCTCATCAGTTTGGTTCACAGCCTGATTGAAGTATTATTGATTATCTCTCCAAGTCAGCTCACTCTATATTATTCAGGATGGATTAGTCTTTTGAAGTTCTGTCAGCATTCCCTTATGAGCAGACATCAGATCAGTATGGCACCGTCAGGGGATGTATATATACGGCAGAAGTACGGAGATGCCTCAGTCTTGAAATAGCCGTTCAGTCGATCTGGGAGATCAACTCATAGTTATTCATATCTTGATTGGCATAATCCTCATTCCTATCCTTTTGTGTTCATTTCACCCCTTAACGAATTGCGAGGACGCAATTTTTTGTAAGGTGGATGGAATGTAACACCCCGCTCCCGGAATACGTACTTAGTTGCGTATTCAGATTTTTCGATCGTATTTTTCAAATTTACTTCCTGTATTTGTTTTATGAATTTTATATGATAGTTTTGTCTTGGATCTGGATTCGTGGATTCGGAGTCAACCTTAGTTTGAACCGAAGGCCCGATCCCAGAGTATTGCTCGGTTTGGACATTCTGGTGTTCCGATTGGACCGATTTCAGTTTTAAACATTATTTTCCAATATTCTGGATTTTATATGATTTTTTGGAATTTTCCTGAATTAAGTTGTAAATCTTCAAAACCGGTGTTGGCCAGTACCGTTGACCGATTCCCGGATTTTTAATTTACAAACGGTTTGAAATTTTCAGAAGTGTCTTTAGACATTATTTCTTAAAATCCTATTTTCTATCCAAATGCATTTTCTGGGATTTATCAGATTTTATCAAAATCCGGCCAATCCGGTGTATACCGAGATTGACGGTTGACTTCAGGATTTTTAACTTGAAAATGAGATTGAATCTTTGAAAACCGATTTCACCAAAAATCATTTATAATATTTATGATTTTTGAGAATTTTTGGGAAACATTCCGAGCTATTTCATTTTTGGGCTTTCCCGGAGTTTTCTGCATTTTCCCAGATACCGAGGATATTGCCCATACCTACCACCTTGTCTTTTTCCCATTTCTCTAACGCCAGCTTCACCATCCTCGGATCTTGCATTTAATGCAAAGATCCTCTCCTCACCTCTCCCCATACTTCATTTATTGTGCTGCAACTCACTCCCATCAATTCATCATGCTTTTTGTCCTTTTGTGAAACGCAGCTTTGCTTCCCCCTTGAAACGCCACTTTCATTCCCGCGTTTGGCTCATTTTGGCCTAAACGCAAGCTTCCCTTTGTGGGCTGCGTTTGAGTGGGAGACATTGGTCTCTTTTGGCATCCAAAAGTCAAACCTCCAATCATTACCTCTCTTGATATAAATACCCCTTCCCTCTCTCTCTCTCTTTCATTTTCTCTTCTTCTTCTTCTTCTTTGTTTCCTGCAGCCTCCAACAGAGAGCAAGGAGAGAAACTCCTTCTCCCTCCTTTGGTCACCATATACTCCACCTACTCCACCTCCATTTTCACCACCCACACCACCACCTCTTTCTTCTCCATTTCTACTCCTTTTCCAACAACCACAACACCCCCATATCACCTTCTTCAACCTCTTCTCCACCAAGAAACACCATGAACCCATCTTCTCCACCAAAACTTCTCCACCCTCTCCACCACCATATGCTCCACCGTAGCCACCACCAAGTATACCCTCTTCACCTCCTCGGCGAGCTCTCTTTCATCCTATCCGACGTCGCTCCCGTAACACCGTTTGCAAAATCTCATTTTGACCACTTGAACTAGACTTGCACCATCTAATTTCATCTCTTGTGAAGACCGGCCTCACCTTTTGGTTTGGGGCCACGTTCTTCTCCGTTGGCGTGACGCAAAGGGCCGGTACCTTCCTTTTGGATTGGGGCCGAACTTCCCTTTGCTGGACGCAGCAAGGATCATCTTGGGCGAGTAACTTTACTCGCCAAGACTTGGATAATTATTAACATACTTGTATTTTTATATCAACAACCACAACCCTCAAAAGTCAGTTTTGTTCTGCGTCTGCCTTCTTTCCCGCGTCTGCCTTCTTTTCTGCGTCTGCCTTCTTTCCCGCGTCTGCCTTCTTTTCTGCGTCTGCCTTCTTTCCCGCGTCTGCCTTCTTTTCTGCGTCTGCCTTCTTTCCCGCGTCTGCCTTCTTTTCTGCGTCTGCCTTCTTTCCCGCGTCTGCCTTCTTTTCTGCGTCTGCCTTCTTTCCCGCGTCTGCCTTCTTTTCTGCGTCTGCCTTCTTTCCCGCGTCTGCCTTCTTTTCTGCGTCTGCCTTCTTTCCCGCGTCTGCCTTCTTTTCTGCGTCTGCCTTCTTTCCCGCGTCTGCTTTCTTTTCTGCTCTGCGTTCCTCGCGTCTCACTTTCCAGAACCCGCGTCTCCCTGTGTCCCTTTCTCTCTCTAGGCTGCTCACTCTTCTCTCTCCTCTTCACTTTTCTCTCTCCTCATACATTTATATTATATTTATGGCGCGTGCGCGAGTTCCATGGATTCCAGACTTATCGGCTTTCCGGTGATTTAGGCGAGTGTTCTCGCTCTCGCCTCCACTTGGTTTCCCCGCCTTGTCGGGTTGATATGTATTTTACTTCATGTCTCCATGTATTTTGTATTGGGCTGAGTCCCTGTATCTGTGTATGGCCGAGTGCCAATCTCTGGATATGTATTGCTCTGTGACGAATGCTTGTACTAGGGTAGTTTCCTTCTTGTACATGTACCATGCCTGTGATGTATTGTACTGCCTTATACCATACTTGGCTTCTGGACCCTTCAGCCTCCGTCCCTCACTGTCTCGAAAGAGGCGTGATTGGGATCGTCAGGTTTCTCAGCTCCGCCTGGTGAGCATGCTTAGCGCCCGTGCTTTATTCACTAAATTCGTTTAGGCGAGTTGCTGCCGGATTCTCCACTCGTATCTTGATCCGAGTGTCCCGTAACCTCGTAGAACGCATTAGTGTCTAAACTCTGTTCGCTACTTGTGCCCCCAGCTTGTTCGGCTTCGCCTGGTTATCATGATCAGCGTTCAGCGCTTTACCACTAGATTCGTCTAGGCGAGTTGCTGCCGGATTTACTGCTCGTACTTCAGTCGAGTCGTCCCGGTAACCTCGCCAGACGCTCCAGTGATAAATACTGTTTGCTGTCTGTACTTCCAGCTTGCTCCGCTCCACTTTGTTTGTGCTCAGCTACTATTCTACCCTGCCATTACTTCATGCCTGGCACCTGTCTATACTACTTGTCGTTTTCATATTACTTTTAACACATGTATATCACCTGTCAACTGATGTGTTATCACCTGACCTCAGACATGCTACTATTTGCAAGACCCCTTGTTATGACATGATTTGCCATTGACCTTATATCAATCTCTTGGCATGATTGGTTGCCTGTCTAACATCAATCTCTTGTCATGCTATCACTTGACACCCAGCATGATATACTTGACCTGTGATTATCACATTTACGGGAACCCTGTCTTGTTATCCTGTACTATGTACAGTGACCTGATATCCTGTATCATGATCAGTGACCTGTTATCCTGTATTATATACAGTGACCTGAACTCCTGAATTCCTGATCATGTCCTGCTCCTGTTATTCCGTAAATTGATAATTACCTAATGAATCATAAAAGGAACCACTTGCATTGGGTCGGGGGAAACATGCGGATATCAATATGTGTTCGTGTTTACAGTGGCTTTTAGGAATGTTGTGCAACTCATGTTCCGGTCTGACCTGTGGGCCTCCAGGCGACCGAGGGAGTGCTGGCTCCCTCATTCCTGGTACCATCTTGATAGGGCATTCAATAAGACCCTCATGTACGCCTTGCGGCTGGTTCCGAGTACCAGTAACGGAACGTCATGGACCGTGGTCCCGGGCAAGCACGGGACCCCACTGTAAACATAGTTCGTTGATACCCCCGCTAGTTTCCAATAACAACCTTGCTTTACTCAGATATGGATCTATGTGTGCTGGGACGCTAGTTCACATAGCTAGATATCAGGGTAAGACGAGTAATAATAAAGTGTCTAATAACCGGCTCTTTAAGTTGTAAGTAGAGGTATGTGGAATGGGACACATACTGAAGCCTGCAGCTTAAACGGCTATGAATCTGTGTTATGTCTTACTATATTTGCTTGTCCTGGATTTTACATCGGATTTCCGGTTTTATGAGTACTATCATATTAACTGCTCATGCCCTGCTCTATTCCTTGTATCCACCTGCCTCCTGTCATGCCCGGAGCGCAGTCGGATTGTATGTGCTTGGGTTATGGTGACATGAGATAAGGGTATATAGATGAGGGTTTCCTTGTTTGGATTTTCCTTCGATGTACTAGTCTCATGGAGCCGTGATCTGAAACCATACAATCAGATTTGCTCGTCCTCGGCCTTATTTGGTTATACTGCTATACATGTACTTATCCTTGCTCGCCACTTGGCTTTGCTTCACCACTCGCCTGGGGAGTTTCATCTGACTCCCCTGGTTCTCATGTCCAGGTCATGGAGCTTGGAGCGTGCGGACTCTACCTGTTGCTGATCAGAGTGGCGCAGCTGAAGCGTGGATCTCCAGCAGACCGATCGGAGTTCTATCCTTCCAGGCCCCTGTATGCCTCTCGAGTTTTCCTTTTATAAACTCGTGAGTGCCTGTGTACTGCTCATACTTGCACTTCTCTTTGTAATCTCGCAATTGCGCCATTCTGGTGATGTAATATTTATGTAATATTGGATCACCTCTGGTGATAACTTTGTAATTGTACTCGTGTGTTGGAATGTATAATGCACCACTTACTTCCGTACTCTGATTCTTGCATGTACTGATGCTTAGCGTATATACGGGAGGGTAGTTCGGACCTACGTATATACGTCGCAGTGACGTCTCCCGTATCCGCCAGGATCGGGCGTTACAGTAGGTCAGACAACAGAGGTTTTGGCAGACAAGTACATGAAGGAGATAGTTCATCTACATGGAGTTTCAGTTAGTATTGTATCAGACAGAGACACAGATTCAGATCACATTTCTGGGAAAGTCTCCAAGAAAGTCTAGGGACTCGTCTGAAATTCAGTACTTCATATCACCCTCAGACAGACGGACAATCTGAAAGGACTATCCAGATTCTTGAAGACATGTTGCGGGCTTGCATGATTGAATTCCAGGGATCATGGGAAGATCATCTTCACTTGGCTGAATTTTCTTATAATAACAGCTATCAGGCAAGTATCAAGATGGCACCTTTTGAAGCATTGTATGGAAGGAAGTGTAGGTCACCGATTTGTTGGGACGAAGTCGGTGAGAGGAGACTTTTGGGGCCAGAGATCCTGATTCAGACAACAGAGAAAGTCAGAATCATCAGAGATCACCTCAGGGCAGCTCAGAGTCGGCAGAAGAGTTGGGCTGACACACAGAGAAGGCCATTGGAATTCCAGACATGAGATCATGTGTTTTTGAAGATATCACCTACAAGAGGGGTAATCCGGTTCGGTACTCGTGGAAAGCTTAGTCCGAGATATATCGGCCCATTCGAGATTTTGGACCGTGTGGAGATGTGTCCTATCGATTAGCATTACCGTCATCGTTGGACGGAGTTCACAATGTATTCCACGTATCACAGTTGAGGAAGTATGTCAAGGATGATAGTCATATCCTGGATCACTCCGAACTGGAACTACAACCGGATTTGTCTTATCAAGAGCAACCGATGGCCATTTTGGACAGAAGTGTCAAGACATTGAAGAATAAGGCGATACCATTAGTGTTGGTGTCTTGGAGCAGGCATGCGCCAGGAGAGGCCACGTGGGAACGAGAGGATGTTATCCGTGAGCGTTATCCGCAACTCTTCGCAACTTGATTGGTAAAATTCCTTCTTTCTATCCTTCTCTACTGTTATCCTTCTTCTCATCCTTCCTTGCTGTTACCTTTCACTTTCTGAAATTTCGAGGACGAAATTTTGTAAGGTGGATGGATTGTAATACCCCATTCCCGGAATACGTACTTAGTTGCGTATTCAGTTTTTCGATCGTATTTTTCGATTTACTTCCTGTATTTGACCGATTTCAATTTCAAATATTATTTTCCAATATATTAGATTTTCTATGATTTTCTGGATTTTTCCCGAATTAAAATGAATTTCTTCAAAACCGGTGTCGACCAGTGTCGCTGATCGATTCTCGGATTTTTAATTTGCAAACGGTTTGGAATTTCTAGAAAGTCCTTTAGACATTTTATCTTAGAATTATATTTCTTACCTAAATACTTTTTCTGAGAATTTTATGAATTTATGAAAATTCCATCGGAGTCGGTAGTTAACTGATTCCGGGATTTTTAGTTTTAAAATTATAAAGTATTTCTTAAAACGGATTTCACTATGATACTTAATATATTATTCTTGATTTTTGGTAAACTTTGCGAGTCGTTCCGAGATACTTGAATTTCGGACGATTTCGGTATTTTCCGAAATGTTTTCCGCATCTTCGACTTAAACCGGGAACTTGTCTTTTTAATATTTTTATTTTCTAAGTCCAAAAAAATATCTTCTACTTTTAATTTCTTTTTCTTTTCCTTTTTCTCTTTTCCTTCCTCCCTCCACAAGCTTTGACTTTCTCCCAAATTCCAACTTTCTCCAACTTTCCACACTCTTCCTCATAAATGCCCCTCTTTTCTCTCTCTTCCATGGCCGGCCAAGTGGCCAAAAGAGGGACACTCATCCCCTCCCCTATTTGCAAAAACCCCCTCTATTCTTCATTATTTACACCTCCTTTACAAATCCCAACCCTATATAAACATTTCCTTTCCCTTTTTCTCTCTTTTTACTTCATTCCACCAAAGAAATTGTCTCCACAAGATTTCTCCTCCTTCTCAACTTCAACTACCAACTCCAACAACACCTCAAGTTCATCATCTCCATCTCAAGCAACCACTACTTGGACTTGGGATCGTATCTAACATCGTCGAGGATCACCTTGGTGCTATTCGTCGACAACGATCTTATCGAGTGCATAAAGCTTCGATTAACCAATCCTAGTGAGTATTTTTACTCACCAAGACTTGATCAATTCCTAATATACTTGTATCTTCATATCTTGTATACATATGTCATCAAAATCATGTTTTTAGACCATCAAACACAACCATCAGGAATTCTGTTTTGTACTCTGTTTCCCCACGATTAGTCGACTTGACCTAGGAATTAGTCGACTAACCCATCTATTTTTGAAACGTAACCTTTTCTGGAACACAGTTTTAGTCGACTAATCCAGACTGTTAGTCGACTAGAAGCCACTATTAGTCGACTAACCATTCCTCCCTAGTCGACTACTTTTCCTGAAATAAAACATCAACTCTCTGTATCCCAGATTTAGTCGACTTAAGTATCTGTTAGTCGACTTGTAGTCACTGTTAGTCGACTACCCTTCCACCTAGTCGACTAACTTTTCCTGAAGCCAGAATCCAACTCTCTGGAACCCAGTTTTAGTCGACTAATCCAGACTGTTAGTCGACTAGAGACAACTATTAGTCGACTAACCATTCCACCTAGTCGACTAATTTAGGCTGTTTGTTATAGTTGATTTCTTTTCTGAATTTGGATCGTACCCTTGATACATATGTGATATATTATCCTTGTTTATGCTTCATGACTGGTACTTCATGACATGTTACTTGATGGACATTA
The DNA here is from genome assembly GCA_038442645.1 of Agave tequilana. Taxonomy (NCBI): domain Eukaryota; kingdom Viridiplantae; phylum Streptophyta; class Magnoliopsida; order Asparagales; family Asparagaceae; genus Agave; species Agave tequilana. The sequence goes on along the minus strand of JAVJIF010010366.1, from coordinate 86,246 downwards.
CTTCTTGTTACTTCATGACTTATTATTGTGTAGTCTCATTCCATAACTTGTTAATAAATGGATATCACCACTTATCATGCCATCACTTGAACCAAGCATGATACACTTGACTTTTGTATAAAATGGACCAACTTATATTGGGTCGGGGGGAAACATGCGGATATCGATATGTGTTCGTGTTTACAGTGGTTTTAGGAATGTTGTGCAACTCATGTTCCGGTCTGACCTGTGGGCCACCAGGGGACCGAGGGGAGTGCTTGCTCCCTCCTTACTGGTACCATCATGATAAGGGCATACATAAGTCCCTCCTGTTAGCCTAGCGGCTGGCTTCCGTCACCAAGCAACGGAACAATCCTGGACCGTTATCCCGGGCATGTACGGGATCCACTGTAAACATAGTTCGTTGATAATCCCGCTGGTTTCCAATAACAACCTTGCTTTACTAGGATATGGATCTATGTGCCCTGGGACGCTGGGTCACATAGCTAGATATCACAGTAAGACAAGTAATAATAATAAAGGACTTTAACTGTGGATCTATTGTATTCAGACTTTTACTCTTTATGCTTCCATTACTTGTTGATTTGTGTTCATTATACTGTTCTAACTCTCATATTCTTGTCTCTTAGCCATTTGGCTGTAGCCTGTTCATTGTTGGGAGGTCCTGACTCCCTTGGATTTGTATATTCAGGTTCCGAAGCTTGGATCGAAGTGGAGCCTTCCACCGAGGATCAAGCTTATCTTAGTGAGCAGGCAGACTAGTTCCTGTTCTTCGTGCCAGTCTTCTCATTTTGACTCACGGGATCTTCATCCACCTCGTGAGCTTTTTGTATACATATTGTAAATCTTACTTTTGGACTTGGTTGTGATAAGAGACACATGTATTGTGTGATAGTTTATCATATCCTGTATAACTTTGTATTTGTACTTTTTAAGTTGGCATATGTATGAATACCACGCTTAGTCGTGTACTCTGATTCTTGTTGTACTTATTGCTTAGCGTATATGCGTGGGGGCATTTTCTGACCTACGTATATACGTCGCGGTGACGTCTCCGTATCCGTCAGGATCGGGGCGTTACACTTAACCACAAGAGCTTCACATAGCACCTCAACCCATTCAAGGGGAATCAAGAGGAGTTAGTCCAGAGCCCTTCACGGGGAATTCGGCTACACTTGTGTGCTGTATTAAGTATGTTGCAAAATTTGCATTAGCTTCCGCATTTAGAGCATTTAGTTTCTAGATTAGCATTTACACCTATTCACCCCCCCTCTAGGTGCTTTTCAATTGGTATCAGAGCCAACGCTCCTGATACTTAGGCTTAACATCTTAGGAGTGAGATCCATTTGTTTGCTAATCTACATTTGCATTTGTTTGCACACATATAGTTTATACCCATGGATTGCTTTTCACCTCCCATGTTCGATGTCTCCAACATTGACACATGAAAATATAGGAGGTCCATGTATTTAAAGACCCTAGGATTGCATGTTTTTCTTGCGGCTACCAAGAAATGCTATCTTGAAAATCGCATTCATATAGGGGCCAATGCACAAGCCCTAGAGGCCATTAGAAGCACATTACCTAAAGATTATTTTTTGTGTGTTTCTAACTTTGATTCCGCTTTTGTAGGGTGGAACAAGTTGACAACAACCACCACCTCCGAGCTTCAATTGCAAATCCAACAAGAAGAGGAAACTAGTGGAGAATCCGATTCTCAATGCTTCATGGTCCAAGGGAATAACTCCCTTGAGGTACAATCGGAAACCCACTTAGATAGTGATGATTGCTCTAGTTCTTCATGTGATGATTATGATGCCCATGCTTTAAATGAAGAGCTATCTATTGTTTGTGAAAAATTAATAGAAAAATATAAAGTTTTGAAAAAGGAATGTCTAGGTCTTAAAAATGAAAATAAGAGTTTGCATTCTAGACTTAACAATGTTTTGCAAGAGAAGGTTGAGGTCTATAATGAAAGGGATTCATTGAGATCTCAATTGAAACTTGCACTAAAAGAAAATAAATTTTTAAAATCTAAAAATGAGTGTGAAACACTTTTGAAGAAAAATGAAGATTTGACTTCAAAAGTAGATTTTGTTTTAAAAGAGAATGTTGCTTTGAAAAACAAAATTATTTCTATTTCAAATGATTTAAATGTTTGCTTAAAGAAAAATATTGTTTTGCATAATAAAATTGATGCTCATGTTTGCCATGCTAGTGTAGCTTCTTCATCTAGTCTACCTAATGCATGTACCTCTTCTTCCAGGATTAATGATGATATTTGTTTGCTTAAGAAGAGTGTAGATTGTTTGGGCTCCACGTTGAGCCAATGTGTAGTAGGGCATACACGTTTGGAAACTTTGTTTCGAAAGAAACAAGTTTCATCTATGCATGCACACCCTCCACGGCATACACATGCTCCTCACGAACACCATCATACTATGTATGCTCATGTGTACACTTGTACACATTGTGGACATATGGACCACCTTGCTAAATTTTGCTTTGATAGATTACATAATGTAAATTTAGCAAAGAAATTCGTTTGGGTTAGAGAAGGTACTAACCCCCATGGACCCAAGAAGATATGGGTACCAAAGACCACCCCTCCTTTATTTGATGTAGGTGTGGGCTCTCACATAACGTGAGAGTAGCAGTACCTTGGAGTGGATGCGTTCCGTGCTTAAAGAGAACAATTTGGATGCATCACTTTCAAGGGAAGTTTGGTGGGAGGACCACCTTGGTTTGGAGAACTAGAGCGGTGCCCTCATTGGTTTTGGTATCGAATCTCTAACTCCTTATGTTTACATGCTTTCCATGTTTATCTTTCATAGCATGTTTTTGATGTTTGTTGATTACTATGAAAATGCCATGCTATTAGATTAGTGATATATATGTTTAGTTATTTTGAGGCACCCATGTTTAATATGGATAAATTCTTTTGTGTTCTCACTATATGGTTGCTATTGCGTATATCATATTTCTAATAACATGTGGATATTCATAATAATCATGTTTTTGCTTATCATGTTGATTTTTATCTTGTTTTGATGCTTATTGGTTGAATATATGTTTAAATGTTAGTTTTATTAAAACTAGGTATATACTTGTACATATAGTGGGCCACAAATAAATCTATATATGTTAGAGCTTGAATGCTTATTTGAACCCATTAGATGTGCTAGTATAGTCTAGTTTTGATGATTCATGCATTTTAAACTTGTATTCCTATTTTTGGAATTTGTTCTATAAGTTTTTCATTTCATGTATATGTTTATTTTGCCAAACTTTAAGATATACATGTATATCTCTTGAGTCATTTGCCTTTCATGCAAATCTATATATATGGACTCAATTGTGTTTAGGGATATGTATGTATACTTATTGTGTTGACAATTCATACATATACCTTGAAATGAAATTTGTTTTGGTGAAAATTTAGTTTTTCTTGATTTCGTGTTTATTTGTTTAAACTTCATGTATATGTCTATTTTATCCAAATTATTATTATACATATACATCCTCTTTGAGCCACGTGCCTTAATGCATATATTTTGTGGACTCGTTGTGTTTTGGATATGTATGTATACTTTAGTTTGTATAAGACATACATATACCTTGAAGATTAAATAATTTTGATGATTTTCATTGTTTCAAGGAATTTTGAGCTTAATTGGGAATTTCATAATGCCATGTCACACATTACTTGTACACTCATCATTTTTAAAATATTTCTCATGAGTATGTTTTCATGAGCATGTATGGACTTTATTGAATATTGAGTGTTTTTAAGTGCTATGTGATTTACATGTGTTTTATGAAAATTATTTTTAGTTTATTCCTTGCTTGAAGGATTTCGTACTAGTTAACAAAAATTTCCATTTTAACTAGTTCGTATTCTTCATTTTGATATGAGTTATACCATGCTTTTATTGTTATGTCAATTGGTATCATTGAACTCTTTCAATTGGTATCAATCTTTATTCTTTTGTATACTCATATGTGTTTATGTATGTATGCTTTCATTTCAATGGTATCAATGTCTATTGGTATCTATTTTTTTTCATACATATATGTTTATTTGTGCCTACTATATTCCTATATCTTAGAGCACAAATATTTGTTTATGCTAAGCTTGAAAACCTTAATGATTATCCTATTTCAATTGATTACTTTTAAATTGGTATCAAGCCTACGCATTGTTTTAGTTTGTATTTCATAAAGGGGGAGAAAATTTGACTTTCATATTTCAATTGGTATTTGATTTCCACTCCCACACTTTATGATTGGAAATTTGATGTTTATTTTAAGCATATGATATCACAATCAAAATTGTTTATATCGCTTAAAAAGAAAAAATATTCTCTTTTGATATCAAGATGTCTTGTGTTTTAAATTGGTATCTAAAAATTTTGTTTAAAGAAAAATTCAAAGTTTTTGATTTATGTTGCCTATATGCAAGGAGAGCTTAACATCTCTTCTACATATAGATTCATGTTGAGTGTATCTTGTATTGAGGAGCTTGACATCTCCTCTTTATATGATACACGTGTGTAGGGGGAGCTTCACATCTCCACTTATGCATTACATAATATGTGTTATGTGAATTGGGGCTTGTCATCTCTTCTTCATGTAATGCATATGTGTAGGGAAGTTAACTTAGCGTCTTCCTCTTTATGAATGTATATAGCATATACCATTTGTTGATTGACCTATGTTTACTTTCAATTGGTATCAAGATGCTTCATTGACGTATTTTCAATTGATATCTTAATTGATTGTCACCCCTATTTGACTTTTGTTTTTGTTTTAGACAAAAAGGGGCAAATATTGTTTTTATTAACCCTTTTTGTTGATTCATTGTTTCGAACAAAAAGGGGGAGAAAAATTCTTTGATTTAGTTTTGCTTTTACCCTTTATTGATGATTGATTCTTTGTATTAAAAAAAAGGGTGAGAAAATTTGTTTTGTTTTGATTGTTTACCCCTTTGTTGATGATTGACAAAAAGGGGGAGAAAGATTTTGAGTTTATAAGATTTATATATGCATAGTTATGTTTTTGCATATATTAAGTTTAATTTAGTTGGTATCTAGAGCATGTTGTGTTTTTGAACATTTCATTTGATATGTAGAACCTTTTATTGTTTATGCATGAGTTATGTTTTTGCATATATTAAGTTTAATTTAGTTTAATTTAATTGGTATCTAGAGCATGTTGTGTTTTTGAACATTTCATTTGGTATCTAGAATCTTTTATTGTTTATGCATGAGTTAAGGGGGAGCTTCTTTGAAGCTTAACTTTAATCCATGCATATATAACTCCATGAGTTTTGTCATTATCAAAAAGGGGGAGATTGTTGGCCCAAAGGCCTTCCACCCTAGTTTTGATGATGATTAACTCATGTAGTTATGTTTACTAATATTCTTGTATTTTTAGTCTCAGATCTTATAACAAGATGTTAGTTTGGTGATAGCTTCAACAAGAGGTGTTTGGAAGCTTCACAAGTGATTCCAGGGCTCTAGCTTCAAGATCACACATTGCCTAGCCCGTGGATGGAGTTTTGGATCGGGTCTACTTGAAGATGGAGATCGTCAAGAAGACTTAAGTATCCATAGTTTAGATAGTGTGTTTAGATCCATTTGTAAAGCTTAGTATAGTTGATATGCTCAAGTGCACATAACACACACGTTTTATATTTGGTTTTTGATTTTCATGAATAGTTGATCAAAACAAGTTTAATTGATATATGTATAGTTGTTTCATTCTATACATGCATGCTTAACTTTTAAACAAACTTATTTTGACTTTCCTATTCATGTATTGAAAAATTCAAGTCTGATAAAAATACAAGATTTGGGTTTTGGTAAAAATGATAAGACACAAAAATAGTTCATATTGATTGATATTTGAGCCAAACTTTTTATCACATGTTTATGTATCAATGCAAAATGATAAAACTATTTTTGGGTATTTTTACAAAGACTTAAAAGTTTTTTAGAAATATTTTAACATGTGTTTTCTGTCCCAGAACAGTGGCTGACAGGCCAGGTCGGCCGACCGCACGGGTCAACCGCACCTAAGGCCGGTCGACCCATGAGGTCGACCGACGTGCACAAGCTTGTGCACGTTTGGCAGACACAGGGACGGTCGGCCGGGCGGCCGACCGGTCTAGAGAGCTCTGCTCTCTGTATCTGGGGGTCGGCCGGGCGGCCGACCGGATTGCCCAACGGTCAGAAATATGACCGTTGGCAGTCGGCCGGGCCGGCCGACTGCTAGCCTGTCAGGCTGCCAGATCAGCCTAACGGCTAGTTTTCTGTTTGGCCTATATAAACCCCATTTCTTTGAGATTTTGGCTAAGATTTTTAGAGCTAATTTTCTCCCATTCTCTGGTTTTAAAAACAAGTTTTAAAAAGTGTTTAAAGAGCAAAAAGATTCATTCTATTTGTTTTTAAAGTGTTTTGTTTATTTCAAAGAAACTAGGTTTTGGGAATTGTTTTTGAGCAAAAATCTCTATATCATTTTTGGTGTTTTCCCAAGAGTTTTCTTTGATCAAAACACTTAGTTTTTCACACTTGAGCTATCTTCTATCCTAATCTATTAGGATCATTATTTTGTGGAAAAAGGAAAGAGGTTTGTGGTTGAGAGAGACCACCTATTGTAAACCCTTGATTTCTTGAGTTGCTCCCTCTTTGGTAGAGGTTGAGGCTTGTAGTTTGCTCCCTCTAGTGAGAGGTGGAGTTTGGTTTGTATCCCTCTTCGGTAGAGGTGATTGTGGTAGTTGTATTGGCTACGGGCCTACCCTCGGTTGTGAGGTGGTTGTTTGAGAGAGGAGTTTGGTACTCCTAGAGTTGTAACAAATCCTTCTCGGTGAAGGTTCCCTTGGTGGGAGATAGTGGATTGGAAATCCTACACAGTGGTGTAGGCGGGGATGTAGAGCTAGGGGTTCGAACCTCGAAACATATCCTTGTGTTTGCGTTTGATCCACTTGTCTCTAAACTCTCTCTCTTTACTTTTGTGCATAGCATCATTCATATCATCATATCATATTTGCTTGTGTTGCCTTGCATATTTCATATTGCCTATTCATCTTATATGCTTGGTTGTTTGTGTGTGCCTCACTTATACTTAACCACAAGAGCTTCACATAGCACCTCAACCCATTCAAGGGGAATCAAGAGGAGTTAGTCCAGAGCCCTTCACGGGAAATTCGGCTACACTTGTGTGTTGTATTAAGTGTGTTGCAAAATTTGCATTAGCTTCCGCATTTAGAGCATTTAGTTTCTAGATTAGCATTTACACCTATTCACCCCCCTCTAGGTGCTTTTCAGAGTTATTGTAGAGTAACACTATTGTAATCTTTTCTTCAAGAAGCTTATATTGAAGGTGACAATTAATGGAGGTTTTCCACTTTTCTTCATTGTGCTCGATCTCGCTGAAGCCTTGCTTTCCTTTATTCTTTTCTATTACTTTGCTTTACTCCATGCTAAGGTAAATTTCATTATGGTTCAACAGTAGAGGTAAATATTCTTCTTTTATTTCTTTTTATTTTTGATTTGTGCATCAACACTTTTCTTTATCTCTTTTTGTTTCTTTTCTTTTATAATTAAAATAAAACAACACTACCAACTCTTCTTCTACCATCATCTCTTAGCTTAACTTAATATTTTTATTTTCTTTTTATAAACTGAGAAGATAAGTATTAATTAGGTTTTGTAAATTAAAAGAAGAAACTTACATAATGCTTCCATCGCTGTCTCTCCTTGTGGATCACGACCCGTTAGCTCTAGGCTACACGGTAGAATTGAGCACCTAGTACTGTTCTAAAAGTTTGTATTTTTCTTGTGCAGGTTTGGCTCGATCATAAGGCTCTGTCTGAAATGAGGATTTTGGCTTGATGGTGAAAGCTACCGAAAATTGTATCCAGTTTAAGGGTGTCCTCGTTCGACTCTGTTACATACGAGGTCATGGAATCAGAGATTCTCTCTACAATTTCAGCGTCAGTACTAATTGCCAATCGAGATACCGAACTCTATTTCTCTCTAGACCGCCAAAGAGATAGTTGGCCCAAGATCTTGACTCCCCCAAACCTCCATCCGGTCACCTGGGCGTAAATGTGGAAATGGCACAATACCTCTCAATATGTCTCATACACCTAGGGAGGATCTCGCTTCAACAAATGCAGTTCCTCAGTACTGGGAATGTACTCCTCATATGGCTGATCTCCCATGGACAACTCTGACACTTCAAACTTCTCGTGCAGAGCGAATTCCATCTCTCTGATGGGAGTGAAAAATATGCAAGTATTAGAGTTATACTTCTCAAGAACTCCAAAGAAGTTATAATCACTTGGGGTGATCTCGTAGTACATTGCCCTGACCGCGGGATACAACCCACACTAGAGTAACAGTCCCTCCTATTCTTCAAGAACAAAGCAGACCGTTTTCGCCCACCAAGAGGTTGCTACTGAATGCACCCATCTAGGCGCGTGGAAGTCAGATGGAGGGAATTCACCCTTCACTTTCATGAATTTGTTGATAAAAATGATAGCTTGCTTGGGATCTCACCTGTCAAAAATTCCTATTTCATCGAGCCTGCGAATAGTGCAAGAATCTCCCTACTATGGCCAATAGAAAAAGCAGCACAGTTAGAGATTCCCCTGATTGCGATGCCTGATTGTGCTCTGACTAAATCCCAGTCCATGTACCAAGGAAGAGACATGGACTATAAATATGACAATGGGCACTTTCATTCCATGTTTGGGAGAAAGAAGTGGTGCTCCCCAATTTGATGGAGCCACTTGTAATTCCCGTCAAACAGAATCTCTTCGTCCTCTTCGATAGCATCTCCAAAAAGGAACACGGGTTTCTAGAACAAGCGACGGTCTTTGGACTCAAATCTCCCATCTGAGATGAGCTCCCGCAATGTAGATACATCACCCTTGGTTAAACAGGCTTGGTGTTTCTTGTTTATACTAGTAAAAGTAGGAACGGTCTTCCGTAGGCTGAAGAGGAGGTTGAAGTCTACACCGCCAACATGTCCGAAATGATTCCTCTTGGTCAAGGGGTTCGAGGCATACCTTACTGCAAAGGAGAATACAACATAAGTATACTAAATGTTGGCCCAAAAGGTTACACTCTCCATTTGTTTAGAGTTTTGATGATAACAAAACAAATAAGAGCTATTTGGTACTAATTAGTTTGTTTAAGATAAGTTTCAGGTTAGTACCATATCTGAAGGCCATTGCTTAGCTATTGCAAGAACTTCTAGGTTCATGAAGCAAAGAAGGCGTTTTGCACATCAAGGAAGGAACATAGAAGAGAAGGCTCTAGCAAGGCATTGCATGGCTCAAAACTTCAAGATTGCTCAAGATAATTCATTAGATTTGTTTCTAATTTTATAGTTTTGTTAAAGAATAGTGAATAGGTTTAAAGCTCTATCACACACGTTTTTGCACACATCTTATTTCCAAAAATATTTCCTACAATATGTACAAAATATTTTTGTATACAATCTTCTGCCTACAAACTCATTATTATGTTTTATATAAATCTCTATTCAAAACTACTTTGTTTAATTTTTGAATTCCCTTCAAAAATCTGTTTCTGATTTGACTTTTGACCTGAGCCGGTCGACCGCCCGACCGACCGACCCTGTGTCAGGTCAAGCCGGTCGACCGACCAAGTCGACCGAGGTTCTGGCAACAGTGCGTATCCGTGTGCACATTTCACGGTCGACCGGGCGGTCGACCGAAACCTGCCTGACTGTAAGACATTTGCTCTCTGTATTTTTCGGTCGACCGGGCGATCGACCGAGAGCCGGCAACGGCTCATATTTTTTGTACTTCGGTCGACCGACCGGTCGACCGAGAGAGCCGTTTGAACAGTAACGGCTAGTTTTCTGAGCTGTTTAATTTTGTCTTTTTCTCTCTAAAAAGGGTTTAAATGATATTTACTGATCCTAATACTTTCTAATTGACCTTAAGTGAGTTTTATCTTTAAACCCTAGCCCTCTACTATAAATAGGGGTGTTTAGGGAGAAGTTGATGACAAGAAAAATTTGCAAAAGTTTAAAAAGTTTAAGGCATTCAAAAGAGCTTGGTTTCTTGGTTTTGTGCTGAAATTCTCTCTCATTTTCTGAAGTGTTTTCAAGAACTCTCTGATTTCTTTTTCTTTTCTCCTTACACACAAGAGCTTCATTCCTACTCATTGTTCTACAAAGATTTTTGTAAGGGAAAAGAGTTTTGCAAAAGAGAGTTTGTGGTCTTTTGATCACCAAGAGAGAACTTGTACTTGAGATTGTGGAGTTGGGTACTCCGGTGTATTTGTAACATCTTTGTGAAGTTATAGTGGTTAGAAATCCTTCTGGGGAAGGCGGGGACGTAGAGCTGGGTGCTCGAACCTCGGAAAAATTCTTGGTGTTTGCGTTTGGTTTACTTGCTCTTGCTTCTTGCTTTACTTTTATTGCTCTTATTACTTGCTCTCTATTTTCATGGCAATATTCACTTGTTTTCATTCATCTTGTCAATCATAGTCCCATACAACAAGATTGCATTGTGCACCTCCAACTCATATCCAGAGGAATCACGAGGAAGGAGTTCAGAGCCCTTCACGGGGAATCCGGCTTCTAGTCTTTGTTGGCCCAAGGTTACAATCACCCTTGTTTAGTGTGTTTTGATGATTACAAAACATATTAGTTATTTGTACTAATATTGTTATTGTTAAAGTGTGCTTCAGGATTCTAACTCAACTAGAAGGATTCTTCCCTAAAGGAAGATGCTTTGGACTCAAGTCAACTCAATTTGGGCTCAAGAATCAAGTTTTGAAGATCATATGGTGAAAGCCCTCTTGAAGAACTTGAAGTCTTTAGTATCATTGTAAGAATAGAATGTTAAAGTTTGAGTGTTGGATATTGGCTCTAGGATACACATACACAATTTGTTTTTGTTAAAATATGAGTCTTGTATTTAAGTTTTCATGTTTTAAATTTGGTTTCATGCCTTAGTAGATATTTACATGACCCTAAGTTTTACAAAATAAATATCATGTTTAGATCATGTTTATATACTCCTACTAGCATGTTACTTAAGTTTGTTCAAACCCAAAACTTTTTTTTACAAAATTTTCTAAGTCAAAAAATATACTGTTTTTCCTGTTTCAGGCTGACCGGCCGACCGGCCCGGTCGACCGGCGCCAGTGCCAGGACGTGCACATTTGTGCACGTCTGTAGGTCGACCGCCCGGTCGACCGACTGTGAGCAGTTGCTCTCGGGTTTTCTGGGTCGACCGGGCCGGTCGACCGCCAGAAGACCCGAGCCAAAGGATCTTTTGCCAGCTGAGCTGGCGGTCGACCGGCCCGGTCGACCGCCAAGCCTGCAAAAGCCAACGGCTCTTTCCTCTTTTGTGCAATTCTGAAATCTGTTTTCCAGATTGCTTTTTGGCAGACTTTTTCAGGGTTTTTCAGTTCTTTTTCAGAGCAAATAAGCTCTAAATAAATTGTTTTAAACCTATTTCTCTCCCTATAAATAGAGGAGAAGACTCTCGTGCAAAATACCAAGAAAAATCCTCAAGTTTTTAAAAGGTTTTCAAAGAGAAAAGAAAAGTGTTTAAGCTCTCCATTTCCAACTCTTTCTTGAGCTAGTTTTCAGTTGTGTTCCCTTGCAAAAATCATCTCTACAACTGAGTTTTTCTCACTACACTTCATAGAGCCAAAAATCCATTACTCATTCTATAGTGAAGTTGTAAAAAGAGTGAGAGTGTTGTAAAAGAGTTTGGTGATCTTGTTGTGATCACTCTTGTTCTAGTGATCTTCTTGTTCTTGTGGAGACACCTCTTCGGTAGAGGTTTTTGTACTTGGTGGAGCTCGGTGCTCGGGTCTTCGGTAGACCGTTGTAATCGTCCTCGGTGGATAGTGGAAACCCTTCACGGAGGTGAAGGCGGGGAGTAGAGCGGTGGCTCGAACCTCGAAACAAATACTTGTGTTTGCGATTGTCTTTTGCTCTTGCTCTCCATTTTGCTTTTAAGTTTCTATTGCACTCTATTGCTTTTAATTACTTGCTTGTGATCTTGTTTCTTTCCTTGTGCTATTACTTCAAGCTTGTAATCCTTGTGATATCTTGTGTGCATTTCATCATTGCATTTTATTCATACTTTGTTCGATCAATTCTCATACAACAAGGTTGCATTGCGCACCTCTAACCCATTCAAGGGGAATTGGGAGGAAGGAGTTCAGAACCTCTCACGGGGTATTCGGCTCTTAGTCTTGTTTTGAGAGATCGTTGCATCATTCATCCATCTTAGTTTTAAAAAGATTGTTAGATTAGCAATAACACCTATTCACCCCCCTAGGTGTTTTTCAATTGGTATCAGAGCTTGGACTCTAGGATTTGGCTTAACAACCTTAGAGAGATCCTAATTTTGCTAATCATTTCATTCATACTCACTTAGTAAAGATGGCCGATGGAATTAAAACCCCACCTAAGTTTGATGGACTTAACTTTCGCATATGGAAGGTTAAGATGACCGTTTTCTTTCAATCTCTAGGTAGTCGAGTTGCAAAGGTCGTGACCAAACCCTTTAGTGCACCCCCCGGTGATGAATCCACTTGGTCCGAAATTGAGACTAAGGAATTTGATGCCAATGCTAGGGCTCACTATGCACTCCTTCAAGCCCTTAATGATGATGACATAGCTAGAGTTATTCATTGCAAGTCCGCATATGAAATTTGGACACACTTGCTAGTTACACATGAAGGGACTTCACAAGTGAAGAGGGCTAAGATTGACCTTCTTCGGTCCCAATATGAGAATTTTTGCATGCAAGAAAATGAAACCATAGATGATATGGTTACAAGATTTACAAAGATCACTAATGGATTTTCTTCTCTAGGTGATGCTATCGACAACGATCAAAGAGTTAGAAAGATCATCCGGGCTCTTCCTCCTTCATGGGAAGTAAAAGCAACCTCCTTGAAGGAACTCAATGACAAGGAGGAGATGGAGCTAATTGGTCTCCTTGGGAACCTCAAAACCCATGAGATGGAGAGGAAAGTGAGGGAGGACATGGCTCCTTCCAAGAAGAAGACAATAGCCTTCAAAAGTCAATCCACACACTCCGACGAAGATGATGAAGAAGAAGATGACGAAGAGCTCTCACTTCTTGTGAAGAACGTCCGGAGGATGTACAACAAGGCTAAATTTCAAGGAAGGAAGAGATGGCAAGGAGGCAAAGAAGAAAGAAAGATCATTTGCTTCAATTGCCAAAGGCCGGGACACATAGTGGCGGAGTGTCCGGATAAAGTGAAGCCCTCCACCTCAAAGAAGCCTCACAAGAAGAAGGCAATGAAAGCTACATGGGATTCCGAGAGCGAATCCGAGGAGGAGATTGATACCGCCAACATGTGCTTCATGGCCAATGAAAGCACAAGCAAGGTAACCCCTTCCACTTCTCCAAATGATGAACTTTCCATGGATGAGTTAGGAGAAGCTTTTGTAGAATTATCACATAATTATGATTTCCTAAAGAAAAAGTATTTAAAAATGAAAAAGGAAAATGAATCTCTTAATCTTCAAATCTTTACTATTTCTAAAGAAAAGGATGAATTACTTTCCACTCTTGTTTCCACTCAAAAAGGTTTTGACAAGTATAAGATTTCTTGTAAAGGCAAGTCCCCACAAATTGATTCTAATGAGATTACTTTGCTTAAAAAAAGAATAGACTCATTAGGAATTGTTTTAAAAAATTGTGAGTTTGATAAGAAGAAGATAGAGGCCATGTTTCCTAAGAAACAAGCCCCTAAGAAAAATGATCACCATGCTCATGCTCATGTTCATACCACACAACCTTTACATCGTGGCAAACCCCCAAAGCATGCTCACACTTCACACACACATCATGCATTCATGTATGGAAGAGTGTTCTCATGTTCACATTGTGGGCGGAAAGGACACTTAGCCAATTTTTGCTATGATAGACTAAGTGCATCTTATCATAATGTTTGGGTTCGAAACACTAACTTTCAAGGACCCAAGAAAGTTTGGGTACCAAAGTCAACATTTTTGTTAAATGATATAGGTACCTTCCAAAGCCCAACGACGTAGAGGATTGTGGTATCTTGATAGTGGTTGCTCAAGGCACATGACTTGGGACATCAACAACTTTGCAACCCTATCAAGATATCATGAAGGTGGCACCATCACCTTCGGAGATGATGCCAAGGGTAAAATCATCGGTATTGGTAATGTAAAACTCGGCACATCCCCTTTAATTGAGAATGTAGTTTTAGTTGATGGACTCAAGCATAACCTCTTGAGTGTTAGTCAACTTTGTGATAAAGGTTTTGATGTTATTTTTGATCATGTAGTTTGTAAAGTTATTGATAGAATTTCTAATACTTGTGTTTTTTCGGTTTTCGTGAAAGTAATATTTATATGATAGATATGTCTAATATGTCTTGTAATATTACTTGTTTAAAAGCCCTCGATGACGACTCTTGGTTGTGGCATAGAAGATTAGGTCATATTTCATTTGACCATATATCTAGGTTAAACACAAAGGAAATGGTGAAAGGTATTCCTTGTTTGAATTTTGAAAAGGACCGAGTTTGTGACGCATGTCAATTTGGGAAACAAACTAAGTCTTCTTTCAAGTCAATTAAGGATATCATGACATCACGTCCTTTGGAGTTAATCCATATGGATCTATTTGGTCCTACACAAACCAAAAGTTTAAGTGGGAATAGATTTGCATTTGTTTTGGTTGATGACTTTTCGCGATTTACTTGGGTTTTCTTTCTTGAACACAAAAATCAAGCTTTCTCATATTTCCAAACCTTTAAGAAAAGAGTTGAAAAAGAAAAAGATGTTTCGATTTTAAGAATAAGAAGTGATAGAGGAGGTGAGTTCATTAACCTACCCTTTATCACTTTTTGTGAAGAACATGGAATTAAGCATGAACTTTCTTGTCCTAGAACTCCACAACAAAATGGAGTAGTTGAACGGAAAAATCGAACTTTACAAGAGATGGCTAGGACAATGCTAAGTGAATATGGTCTACCACATTATTTGTGGGCCGAGGCCGTTAATACATCATGCTATATATCAAATCGTGTTTTCTTGTGTAAAAATACTTCAAAAACTTCTTTTGAAATGTACTTTTCTAGAAAACCAAATGTTTCATATTTCAAGGTTTTTGGATGTAAATGTTTTGTTTTAAATACCAAAGATAATTTAGGCAAATTTGATGCTAAAGCTTATGAGGCAATTTTTGTGGGTTATTCTAATACTAGTAAAGCTTATAGAATCTTCAATAAATCATCTTTGACTATTGAGGAATCTATACATATTAAGTTTGAAGAATCTAACTTGTTTGTTAAGAATGTTGTAGAAATAGATGCTTTGGATGAAGGCTTGGAGAAAGTGACCTTGGAGGATACACCTACTATGGGAGACAAGCCAAAGGATGATGAAGGAAGTGAAGCTAAAGTAGAAGAGGCTCAAGGACATGAAATCCAATCAATTGAAGTGGAGCCTACTCAACAACTTCCAAAGGGTTGGAGATACAATCCTCATCATCCCAAGGACCTCGTCATAGGTGAAGTATCAAAAGGGGTAACCACTCGCTCTAAACTTCATGATTATTGTGGACATTATGCATTTATTTCTCATGTTGAACCCAAGAACGTCCTCAAAGCCGAGGCCGATTCATATTGGTTGCTAGCATGGAAGAGGAACTCAATCAATTTGAGCGCAACCAAGTTTGGCACCTTGTTCCTAGGCCCCACGATAGACCAACAATTGGTACTAAGTGGATCTTTAAGAACAAGTTGGATGAATCGGGTAACGTTGTTAGGAATAAAGCTAGGTTAGTTGCCCAAGGTTACACTTAAATCGAAGGAATCGATTTTGAAGAAACCTTTGCACCCGTAGCACGGCTTGAAGCCATACGGATGACACTAGCATTTGCCTCATATAAAGATTTTAAATTATTTCAAATGGATGTTAAAAGTGCTTTTCTAAATGGTTTTATTGAAGAGGAGGTGTATGTTGAACAACCCCCCGGGTTTGTTGATCCTACACATCCGGATTTTGTGTTTAAATTAGATAAAACTCTTTATGGTTTAAAACAAGCCCCTAGGGCTTGGTATGAAAGACTTTCTTCATTTTTGATTTCAAATGATTTTAAGAAAGGTAAAATTGACACCACTTTGTTTACAAAACATGTAGAAAATGACATTCTTATTGTACAAATATATGTAGATGATATTATTTTTGGTTCTACTAATGAATCTCTTTGCCAAGCTTTTGAATCATGCATGAAGGATGAATTTGAAATGTCTATGATGGGGGAGCTCAACTATTTTCTTGGACTCCAAATCAAGCAAAGGAAGGATGGGATCTTCATCAACCAAGCCAAGTACACAAAGGAATTAATCAAAAGGTTCGGGCTTGAAGCATCTAAAGTAAGCAAAACTCCCATGGCAACAACTACCAAGCTTGACAAGGATGAACAAGGTAAAAGTGTAGACATTAAGCTTTATCGTAGCATGATTGGTAGTTTATTGTATTTGACGGCTAGTAGGCCGGATATCATGTTTTCCGTTTGTCTTTGTGCACGTTTTCAATCTTGTCCTAAAGAGTCTCATATAATTGCGGCTAAACACATAATTAGATACCTTAAGGGCACTATTGAAATGGGTTTGTGGTATCCGAAAACCGGCCAATTTTCAATGACGAGTTTTTCGGATGCCGACTATGCGGGTTGTAGGGTAGATAGGAAGAGCACAAGTGAAACATGTCAATTCATAGGTAATTGTCTTGTATCTTGGTCTTCCAAAAAGCAAAATTCGGTAGCCCTTTCAACCGCCGAGGCGGAGTATGTTGCGGCCGGAGCTTGTTGTGCACAAGTTCTTTGGATGAAACATACTCTCCTCGACTATGATTTACACTTTGATCATGTTAAAATATTTTGTGATAATACTAGTACTATTCACATGACAAAGAATGCAAATCAACATAGTAAAACCAAACACATTGACATTAGGTATCACTTTCTTAGAGATCATTATGAGAAAGGTGATATTGATATTGATTATGTTTCTACCGATTTTCAACTTGCCGATATTTTTACTAAACCTCTAGATTATGCTAGATTTTTATTTATTTGTGGTGAGTTGAATGTTTGCATTATGGATTCTTAAAGATAAATTTTTTAAATGTTTTGTTTGCTTTGTTTATCCCTTTTTGATGTATGACAAAAAGGGGGAAAAAAAGTATGAGTTTGTTTGTTGTTTTGTTTGTTTATTGTGTATATTTTGATGAATTTGAGATGTTTATTGTGTATATTTTGATGAATTTGAGATGCATTTGAGTTTTTGACAAAACTATGTGTTTTCAATGCCTTATGTGTCTTTCAATGTCTTATGTATTTAGCTCTTCATTGACATTTTTTTTTATATACATAGCATTATTTGAGGGGGAGCTTTCCAAGCTCTTCTTCCATTTTTGTTTAAATAACCTATATGTTTTGTCATCTTCAAAAAGGGGAGATTGTTGGCCCAAGGTTACAATCACCCTTGTTTAGTGTGTTTTGATGATTACAAAACATATTAGTTATTTGTACTAATATTGTTTATTGTTTAAGTGTGCTTCTGGATTCTAACTCAACTAGAAGGATTCTTCCTTAAAGGAAGATGCTTTGGACTCAAGTCAACTCAATTTGGGCTCAAGAATCAAGTTTTGAAGATCATATGGTGAAAGCCCTCTTGAAGAACTTGAAGTCTTTAGTATCATTGTAAGAATAGAATGTTAAAGTTTGAGTGTTGGATATTAGCTCTAGGATACACATACACAATTTGTTTTTGTTAAAATGTGAGTCTTGTATTTAAGTTTTCATGTTTTAAATTTGGTTTCATGCCTTAGTAGATATTTACATGACCCTAAGTTTTACAAAATAAATATCATGTTTAGATCATGTTTATATACTCCTACTAGCATGTTACTTAAGTTTGTTCAAACCCAAAACTTTTTTTACAAAATTTTCTAAGTCAAAAAATATACTGTTTTTCCTGTTTCAGGCTGACCGGCCGACCGGCCCGGTCGACCGGCGCCAGTGCCAGGACGTGCACATTTGTGCACGTCTGTCGGTCGACCGCCCCGGTCGACCGACTGTGAGCAGTTGCTCTCGGGTTTTCTGGGTCAACCGGGCCGGTCGATCGCCAGAAGACCCGAGCCAACGGATCTTTTGCCAGCTGAGCTGGCGGTCGACCGGCCCGGTCGACCGCCAAGCCTGCAAAAGCTAACGGCTCTTTCCTCTTTTGTGCAATTCTGAAATCTGTTTTCCAGATTGCTTTTTGGCAGACTTTTTCAAGGTTTTTCAGTTCTTTTTCAGAGCAAATAAGCTCTAAATAAATTGTTTTAAACCTATTTCTCTCCCTATAAATAGAGGAGAAGACTCTCTTGCAAAATACCAAGAAAAATCCTCAAGTTTTTAAAAGGTTTTCAAAGAGAAAAGAAAAGTGTTTAAGCTCTCCATTTCCAACTCTTTCTTGAGCTAGTTTTCAGTTGTGTTCCCTTGCAAAAATCATCTCTACAACTGAGTTTTTCTCACTACACTTCATAGAGCCAAAAATCCATTACTCATTCTATAGTGAAGTTGTAAAAAGAGTGAGAGTGTTGTAAAAGAGTTTGGTGATCTTGTTGTGATCACTCTTGTTCTAGTGATCTTCTTGTTCTTATGGAGACACCTCTTCGGTAGAGGTTTTTGTACTTGGTGGAGCTCGGTGCTCGGGTCTTCGGTAGACCGTTGTAATCGTCCTCGGTGGATAGTGGAAACCCTTCACGGAGGTGAAGGCGGGGAGTAGAGCGGTGGCTCGAACCTCGAAACAAATACTTGTGTTTGCGATTGTCTTTTGCTCTTGCCCTCCATTTTGCTTTTAATTTCTATTGCACTCTATTGCTTTTAATTACTTGCTTGTGATCTTGTTTCTTTCCTTGTGCTATTACTTCAAGCTTGTAATCCTTGTGATATCTTGTGTGCATTTCATCATTGCATTTTATTCATACTTTGTTCGATCAATTCTCATACAACAAGGTTGCATTGCGCACCTCTAACCCATTCAAGGGGAATTAGGAGGAAGGAGTTCAGAACCTCTCACGGGGTATTCGGCTCTTAGTCTTGTTTTGAGAGATCGTTGCATCATTCATCCATCTTAGTTTTAAAAAGATTGTTAGATTAGCAATAACACCTATTCACCCCCCCTCTAGGTGTTTTTCAGTCTTGTTTTGGGAGATTGTTGCATCATATTTTTTATTTGTGCATTGATTAGCATTATCACCTATTCACCCCCCCTCTAGGTGATTTTCAATTGGTATCAGAGCTTGGACTCTAGGTTTGGCTTAACATCCTTAGAGAGATCCTTAAAATTTGCTAATCAACATTTGCATTCCATTTATCATTTTTTCACTAGTAAACATGGCCGATAACATCAAAAACCCTCCTAAATTTGATGGACTCAACTTCCCTATTTGGAAGGTTAGGATGACTATCTTTTTGCAATCTTTAGGTAGCTTAGTAGCTAAATCCTTGACCAAACCCTATGTAGTACCCGATAGTGATGAGAGCACATGGACCGACTTTACCTTTAGAGAATATGAGGCTAACTCCAAGGCCCAAAATTCCCTTCTAACCGCCTTGAATGAGGACGACCTTACACGGGTAATACATTGTCAATCCGCCTATGAGATTTGGCAACATTTGTTGGTCACACACGAGGGGACTTCACAAGTTAAGAGAGCTAAGATAGATCTCTTAAGGTCCCAATATGAATCTTTTAAAATGATTGATGATGAAACCATTGATTGCATGATTACAAGGTTTACTAAAATCACTAATGCTCTTTCCTCTTTAGGTGATGATATCTCCAATGACCAAAAGGTGCGAAAAGTGATTCGGGCTCTTCCTTCATTATGGGAGATAAAGGCCACCACCTTGAAAGAATTGAACGACAAGGATGAAATGGACCTCATTAGTCTCATTGGGAACTTAAAAACCCATGAGATGGAAAAGAAGGCAAGAGAAGAGGCCGCTCCGCTAAAAAAGAAGTCCATAGCCTTCAAGTCTTCATCCACTCTTGAGGACGATGAAGAAGATGAAGAAGAAGATGAGGAGCTCTCCCTTCTTGTGCGAAATGTCAAAAGGATGTACCGGAAGAACAAGCTCAACTTCCGAAGAAAATTTGAAGGTAAAGAGGAGAGAAGAATTATTTGCTACAATTGCCGAAAGCCCGGACATATCATGGCGGATTGCCCGGAGTTCAAGAAGAAGATGACTTCCTCCTTCAAGCCAAAGAAGCCGGTGGAAAAGAAAGCGTACAAAGCAACTTGGGATTCGGAAAGCGAGTCCGAAGACGAGGTGGATACGGCAAACATGTGTTTCATGGCAAATACACCAAAGGTAACCTCTCATCCTCTTGATGAAGAAGAAGATGAATTAAGTAAAGAAGTTCTTGTTCATGCTTTTATAGAACTCTCCGAAACTTATGATAATAAAAAGATTGAGTGTTCAAAATTGGAAAAGGAAGTTGCTTTTCTTAAAAATCAACTTGCTATGGTTTCTAAAGAAAAAGATGAAATTTCTTCCAATCTCATTTCTATCCAAGAAGAATTTAGTGCTTATAAGGTTTCTTGTAAGGCAAAATTTCCTAAGGTTGATGAAAAAGAAATTTCTTCTTTAAAAACTAAAATGGTTGATTTTGAAAAGGTTTTGAAAGATTGTGCTTTTAACACAAAGAAACTTGAAGAAAAGTTTTCTAAAAAGCACACCTCTCATGCTAAAGATCCTCATATTAAGATTCCCCATGCTCACACTACACACCACACTCATGCTAAATCCACACATGCTCACAAATCTCACACTCACTATGCTTTTAAATATGGTAGAGTGTATAGATGTACTTATTGTGGTAAAAATGGATATTTGGTTAAGTTTTGTTATGACCAAGTAAATAGATCAAATAATCTTGTTTGGGTTCATGGCACTAACCCATTAGGACCCAAGAAAATGTGGGTACCAAAATCAAGTCCTAAATTGTTTGATGTAGGTACACACCAAGGCTCCAAGACGTAAGGAGCGGTGGTACCTTGATAGTGGTTGTTCAAGACACATGACATGAGACATCAATAACTTTACAACCCTATCAAGGTACATGGAAGGTGGCACCGTCACCTTCGGGGATGACTCCAAGGGAACTATCATCGGTATAGGTAACATTCAAAATGGTGCATCTCCTATTATAGAAAATGTAGCTCTTGTTGATGGTTTGAAGCATAACTTGCTTAGTATTAGTCAACTTTGTGACCGTGGACTTAAAGTTGTTTTTGATGATTCTTCTTGCAAGATTTTTGATGTTAAAACTAATGATTGTATTCTCACCGGTTTTCGTGACAATAATGTTTATATCATTGACACGCTTAATTTAGATTGTTCTACTAAATGCTTGAATGCTTTTGATGAAAATTCTTGGCTTTGGCATAGAAGATTAGGAGATGCATCTGTTGACCATCTTTCTAGGATTAATTCTAAGGAATTGGTGAAGGGTATACCTTGCTTGAAGTTTGAGAAAGACCGCATTTGTGGTGCGTGCCAACTTGGGAAACAAACCAAGTCTTCCTTCAAACCAATCAAGGATATCATATCAACTAGACCATTAGAATTAATTCATATGGATCTTTTTGGACCAACTAAAACTAAAAACTTAAATGATAGTAGATATGCATTTGTTTTAGTTGATGATTTTTCCCGATTTACTTGGGTTTTCTTTTTGGAACACAAAGATCAAACTTTTTCTCATTTCAAGATTTTTCGAAAAAGGGTTGAAAAAGAAAAAGGTTTTTTGATTTTGAAAATAAGGAGTGATAGAGGTGGTGAGTTTGTTAACCAACTCTTCATGACTTATTGCGATGAAAAGGGAATCAAGCATGAAATGTCATGTCCTAGGACTCCACAACAAAATGGAGTTGTAGAAAAGAAAAATAAAACACTTCAAGAGATGGCTAGGACCATGATAACTGAATATGACCTCCCTCAATATTTATGGGCTGAGGCCGTAAACACCGCATGCTATATTTCAAATCGTATTTATTTGTGTAAAAATTCTTCCAAAACATCTTTTGAAATGTATCATTCTAGAAAACCTAATGTTGCATATTTCAAAGTTTTTGGATGCAAGTGTTTTGTTTTGAATACTAAAGATAACTTGGGTAAATTTGATGCTAAGGCTTATGAAGCAATTTTTGTTGGATATTCTACTACTAGCAAAGCTTATAGAGTATTCAATAGATCTTCACTTACCATTGAAGAATCCATGCATGTTAAATTTGAAGAATCTAATGTGGTTGTTGAGAATGTTATAGAGATTGACCCATTAGGTGAAGATATGGAGAGACTATCCTTGAAGGACTCACCCGCTCAAGATGATAAGCAAGAACCAATTGGTGACGTTCAAGAGGATAAAGAGGAAAGCTCTCAACCGCTTCCTAAAGATTGAAGATACGCTACAAACCACCCCAAGGAACTCATCTTAGGTGATGTCTCTAAAGGGGTAACAACTCGCTCCAAGCTCCATGACTTATGTGGTAACTTTGCTTTCATTTCTCATTTTAAACCCAAAAGCATCCTCGAAGCCGAGGCGGACTCATATTGGTTGCTAGCCATGCAAGAGGAACTCAATCAATTTGAGCGCAACCAAGTTTGGCACCTTGTTCCTAGGCCCCACGATAGACCAATAATTGGTACTAAGTGGATCTTTAGAAACAAGATGGATGAGTCCGGTAATGTCATTAGGAATAAAGCTAGGTTAGTGGCCCAAGGTTACACTCAAGTTGAGGGAATTGACTTTGAGGAGACCTTTGCACCCGTAGCACGGCTTGAAGCCATACGGATGACACTAGCTTTTGCATCTTTTAAAAATTTTAAACTTTTTCAAATGGATGTGAAAAGTGCATTTTTGAATGGTTTTATAAATGAAGAAGTTTATGTTGAATAACCTCCCGGTTTTGTTGATCATGTTCATCCTAATTTTGTTTTTAAACTTGATAAAGCTTTGTATGGATTGAAACAAGCTCCAAGAGCTTGGTATGAAAGGCTTTCTAGTTTTCTCATTTCAAATGATTTTGTTAAAGGCAAAGTAGACACAACTCTTTTTACTAAGCTGTTGATAATGACATTTTAATTGTGCATATTTATGTTGATGATATAATTTTTGGATCTTCTAATGAGTTTTTATGCAAGGAGTTTGAAAAGGTTATGCAATGTGAGTTTGAAATGTCTTCCATGGGTGAATTGAATTTCTTTCTTGGACTCCAAATCAAGCAATTGCAAGATGGGAACTTCATACGTCAAGCCAAGTACGCAAAGAAACTCATAAAGAAGTTTGGACTTGAAGACTCTAAAGTTTGCAACACTCCCATGGCAACTACAACCAAGCTTGATAAGGATGACCAAGGTAAAAATGTTGATATTAAATTGTATAGAAGCTTGATAGGTAGTCTTTTGTATTTGACGGCAGGTAGGCCGGACATAATGTTTAGTGTGTGTCTTTGTGCTAGATTTCAATCGTGTCCCAAAGAGTCCCATCTTATTGCGGTAAAACGCATTATTCGTTATATTAAGGGCACAATTGGAATGGGTCTTTGGTATCCGAAAATCGGAGATTTCTCAATGACGAGTTATTCGGATGCCGACTATGCGGGTTGTAGAGTAGATAGAAAGAGTACTAGTGGGACATGTCAATTTCTTGGTAATTGTCTTATTTCATGGTCCTCTAGGAAACAAAATTCCGTAGCTCTCTCAACCGCCGAGGCGGAGTATGTTGCCTCGGGGGCTTGTTGTGCACAAGTCCTTTGAATGAAACATACTCTCCTTGATTATGATTTGCATTATAACCATATAAAAATATTTTGTGATAATACTAGTACTATACATATGATTAAGAATGCAAATCAACATAGTAAGACCAAGCACATTGAGATTAGATATCACTTTCTTAGAGATCATTTTGAGAAAGGAGATATAGATATTGATTATGTTTCTACGGATTTGCAACTTGCCGATATTTTTACTAAACCACTTGATTTTGCTAGATTTTCTTTCATATGTGGTGAACTTAATGTTTGTGTTATTGAATAACAATGTTTTCTTGACCCTTTTTGATGTATGACAAAAAGGGAAAAAATGAGTTTATGTATGGAAATATGAAGTTCATATGGTTTTGGTTCCATATGAGTTTATATATGTTTTTAGTTTTTGATGTGTTTTCATGAATTCTTGTAATTTGAGTTTAAGTGTTTTGCAAGTGTTTTATATCTCATGGTGTTTATGATTTTTGGTTTCATGATGTTTACTTGCAAATTACAAATTACATTGTTTTTCTTTGTTTAATATAGCATAATTTGAGGGGGAGCTTTCTCCTCCCCTATATTTTTGTTTATAGCCTATTTGTTTTGTCATCATAAAAAAGGGGGAGATTGTTGGCCCAAAAGGTTACACTCTCTATTTGTTTAGAGTTTTGATGATAACAAAACAAATAAGAGCTATTTGGTACTAATTAGTTTGTTTAAGATAAGTTTTAGGTTAGTACCATATCTGGAGGCCATTGCTTAGCTATTGCAAGAACTTCTAGGTTCATGAAGCAAAGAAGGCGTTTTGCACATCAAGGAAGGAACATAAAAGAGAAGGCTCTAGCAAGGCATTGCATGGCTCAAGACTTCAAGATTGCTCAAGATAATTCATTAGATTTGTTTCTAGTTTTATAGTTTTGTTAAAGAATAGTGAATAGGTTTGAAGCTCTATCACACACGTTTTTGTACACATCTTATTTCCAAAAATATTTCCTACAATATGTACAAAATATTTTTGTATACAATCTTCTGCCTACAAACTCATTATTATGTTTTATATAAATCTCTATTCAAAACTACTTTGTTTAATTTTTGAATTCCCTTCAAAAATCTGTTTCTGATTTGACTTTTGACCTGAGCCGGTCGAACGCCCGGCCGACCGACCCTGTGTCAGGTCAAGCCGGTCGACCGACCCAGTCGACCGAGGTTCTGGCAACAGTGCGTATCCGTGTGCACGTTTCACGGTCGACCGGGCGGTCGACCGAAACCTGCCTGACTGTAAGACATTTGCTCTCTATATTTTTCGGTCGACCGGGCGATCGACCGAGAGCCGGCAACGGCTCTTATTTTTTATACTTCGGTCGACCGACCGGTCGACCGAGAGAGCCGTTTCAACAGTAACGGCTAGTTTTCTGAGCTGTTTAATTTTTGTCCTTTTCTCTCTAAAAAGGGTTTAAATGATATTTACTGATCCTAATACTTTCTAATTGACCTTAAGTGAGTTTTATCTTTAAACCCTAACCCTCTACTATAAATAGGGGTGTTTAGGGAGAAGTTGATGACAAGAAAAATTTGCAAAAGTTTAAAAAGTTTAAGGCATTCAAAAGAGCTTGGTTTCTTGGTTTTGTGCTGAAATTCTCTCTCATTTTCTGAAGTATTTTCAAGAACTCTCTGATTTCTTTTTCTTTTCTCCTTACACACAAGAGCTTCATTCCTACTCATTATTCTACAAGGATTTTTATAAGGGAAAAGAGTTTTGCAAAAGAGAGTTTGTGGTCTTTTGATCACCAAGAGAGAACTTGTACTTGAGATTGTGAAGTTGGGTACTCCGGTGTATTTGTAACATCTTTGTGAAGTTATAGTGGTTAGAAATCCTTCTGGGAAGGCGGGGACGTAGAGCTGGGTGCTTGAACCTCGGAAAAATTCTCGGTGTTTGCGTTTGGTTTACTTGCTCTTGCTTTACTTTTATTGCTCTTATTACTTGCTCTCTATTTTCATGGCAATATTCACTTGTTTTCATTCATCTTGTCAATCATAGTCCCATACAACAAGATTGCATTGTGCATCTCCAACTCATATCCAGAGGAATCACGAGGAAGGAGTTCAGAGCCCTTCACGGGGAATCCGGCTTCTAGTCTTGTTTTGGGAGATTGCTGCATCATATTTTTTATTTGTGCATTGATTAGCATTATCACCTATTCACCCCCCCTCTAGGTGATTTTCACTAAAAACAGTGACAATAAATTCTTGGACATCACCCATAGCCTGTCCTTGATCTCATCATCCTCATCATCCTGATCGACTACATAATCACCACCTTGTGTCACCTCAGGTGTGATCTCAAATGATACTGTTCTATCTGAAAGTGGTGGAGTAGCATCATTCTCCACCTGCTGCGATATCCTGCCGGTCTTCTCACTCTCCACATGCTTAGAGTCCGTAGGCTTCACCATTTAAGCCTCGTCAAACGTGACATTCTTACTTAAGATGAACTTCTTGTCATTTGGATACCAAATTCTGCAGTCTTTTACGTCTTTCTTGAATCCAATGAACACTCATTTCCTCGCTGTCGGGCCCAACTTGTCTTTCTTGACATGAAATAGGCCAGACAGCCAGATATCCAAAGCGAGTTATAAGACCAAACTTCCAAAGGAGTTTTACCTTCTATCACAGATAAAGACAATCTGTTAATGAGATGACAATTATATACCAATGCCTCAGCCCAGAAAGATTTTGATAATCCGGTATTGGATAACATGCAATGAACCTTCTCCAGTAAGATTCTGTTCATCTTTTTGGCCACTCTGTTTTGTTGTGTAATTGGGGGAAAATCGCGCACAAAAAGTGTATGTTTTGAAATCAAGATTTAAAGTGTGTACGCTTTAGCTTCCTCGATACTTCCGTTATAGCATAGAGGCTAAAACGAGTCGAATTCACAAGGACGGGAGGCGAAAGAAGTTTTACCGGTTGATTCACGTGTATGTTAAAAGTTCTTCAAAGTTTTAAAGAATCGAAAGAAAAGAAAGCAAAGAATGAAAAGAGAGGTACGGTGAAATATGAAGAAGTGGGAAACATTGAAAAGAAGGTATTTGTGGTTTTTGTTGTATTTTTAAAACAAAGTGAAAAAGAAAGAAAACTCATGGTACTAACTACTAATGACTCCACCAACATGCTAGCCTCTTAGTGATAGTTGCCTCACATGTATCATTAGCTATCATTAGTCCTTGGTTCAAGAGCTTTACAAAGCATGGCCCATATGTAACTCATCACAACCCAACTCAACAAACAAGTGCAAGCTACACTTAAACCATCAAAACTATAGAAAAGTAAGCATGGAGTAAAGTAATGTTAGCTTGTTAGTGGTTGGGAAGTTAGAGTGTTAGATCCATCATCATGAGCCATCAATGGCTCTTGCAAGAACAAGGCCAAACCGAGGCTATTAGATTCATGTGGATTATCATAAAAGAAGTTAGACTAGTTGGTGGTTAGTAGTTAGTTGCCATGAGAAAAAGACTAGTTACACATGTAAAAGAGATTAGAGAGAAGAAAACATAGAGAGGTAAAGAGAGCACCTTTCATAGATTGTCACCTTCTATTACAAGCACTCTTGCATTCCAAGCATGTACCACTCTCTCTCCCTATTACAAGATCTACAAAATGAAAAATACAATGGAGGAAGAAGAACTAACCTAAGCTAAACTACCCTAAACAACAACATGGAATGAAAACAACTCCTGCAACTTTGTATATCTCCAAGTCTGAAACCCATGGGGGTATTTATAACTACCAGGAAAGAGGGGGCCCAGGGGACAAGACCTGGCCCAAAACGCGACCACGGCCGCGGCCGTACGGCCGCGAAAATGCGGCCCAGGCCGCGTTTCCGCGGCCATACTGTGGCACGCGCGCGCGGCGCTTTGAGCCGCGCACGGTCCCGTCTGTCCCCTGTTAGGCTCTGTGCCCAGTTTTTGGTTTGCAGCCCCTGATTTTGACAGAATCAGCTCTCTAGGTCAATGGCTATCTTTAATAGGCCTTAATTACCAATTAAATGGTGATTTAGGGTCTTCTTCTTCATTGCACACCATGGACCTAGAATCAAGTAAGCAAAGCTTTATTAGCAGAATTTAATATGAAATCAATGTGAAGATGTGACAAATTATGCAAAATTATAGACTAATCACACCTCCACACTTATCTTTTGCTCGTCCCGAGCAAAACAAAAAACTAAGGAATTATTACACTACTTTCGCAGGTGACGCGATTGCACTGAGCATGTGCAACAAGCCGTTAAACCTCTAAGTTTCCCCTAGAGGAGGAGTTTTGTCTCCTGAGGGTTTTCAGCGGATTACACCCACAAAATCCATAAAGAAAGAAATTAAATGTTAGTATTTTGAAAACATATTTTGAAATAGAGAAAAGTGTTGAAATATTTTTGCGAAAATATAAGTGATCTAAGGTCATAGGTTAAACAGAAATTGTTCTTTCTTAAACTAAGTCAAAATGCAAAAAAAAAATCTTGTTATAAATTAAATGTAAGAATTTAAAATTGAATTGACTCTTTGATCTTTCATAAAACTCTTAGAAAATATGCACTTTGTGAACTGTGAAGATTTTTAGGATATCGACTCAAACTTTCATGCCATTTATTTAATATATATTATTTTTTTATTTAATTTTTTCTTTTTTCTTCCCTTAGTTTTCTTAGGCTTTCTTATTTACCCGGGTAGTGAGCCTCTAGCCGGTGACTCCCAAACCAGATGGTCTTAGGGCACCAGATGAGAAAACATCCCTCGGACTTAAGGACTCAAGTAAACAAGGCCACAAAACTAAAGGGGGTTATTTTATTTTTTGTTCACCATTTTAGGTATGAATAATCATGCTTCCTGAGGCATAATTACCCAACTTTAATAAGTAATTTTTATTATCATAATTTTTTAATATATATTTTTTATGGCATTTTCAGTCTTTGTCTCAATCCCAAAAATTGTGTAAGTGTGGAGTGCATAAATCTAAGGCAAAAAATTTAAGATCAAATTATCTTTTTAATCTTACTTTCTTATTCTATAATTTAGACAAGATCTATTATTTTGACTTGGTTTAAAATTTCATAATTTTAGGTCTTTCTAATTCCTAAGATAATCTTAATTTTCTTAAAAATAAAGCAAAACTATTTTTCTTGTTTCAAAAAGTTTTGTAAAAAGAAAAGAAAAAGAGTTTCTAAATTTTTTTTTTATATTTTTATTTAAAAAGAAGTGTAAAAGAAAGAAAATGTAAAACTAACTATGTTAGTAAACCCTCCCCCACACTTATCTCACGCATTATCCTCAATGCATCGTGAATGTGTATAGACATGAAACAAATGGAGAGGGAAGGAAGATTACCTCATGGTGGTGGTTCCGGTGGTGGTCTGACTGGGCCAAGCGTTACTACCCAATCAAGATATCGTGAAACTTGAAGGAACCCACCAATGACCTCTCTAACATTACCCAATAAAAGAATTATTGATTAAATGGTCTTATTGAAAATTTTATCCCCATCTAATTTCAAATTTTCAAAAATAATTATTGAGTCATTTTCTTCAACATTCTTGTCCAACAATGAAGTGTGATTTTGAGAGATGATTGATTTGGACTCAAATGGAACAGGAATAAAAACCGATACCAACTCGGGAAGTTGACTCATATCAAGTCGAGAGTCAACAATGAGAGTCGAAATTGGTTCAAAAATAGGGTCCAGACCAAAGAATTGATGTTCACACACTGTCCCCATTAATGAAGTGTGATCACAAGATATTGATGATTCCATTTCACGGTATACTGGTACAGGATTCAATGTTGACTCGGAATAGAGAAAAAATCTGGTAAGGATATCGGGGTCATTATTGAACCAAAAAGTAAAATGGAATTACTAACATGAGGTTCGGGATCACATTCAAGTTCAATTTCAATTTCAGGAAAGAGATAACTTGCCAAAATGTCCAGGCGACTTTCATAACTTGGAGATTGGTCAAGTTAAAATGTGTGTTCTGAAATTGAATCTTGGTTTCCAAAAGAACATGATTCTTGGGTCCAATCGGTAGAGTTAAGAATATAAGGATTGGTCAACGGTTGACAAGAAAGATTATCCTCGCTCTCATTGATCAAATCGCTCATAATTGAGTCTAACCCACTGATAGGTGGGTAACAGAATTCGGATTTGGAATCATGTCTTCCATACTCTTGGCAATTAATTGATAATATGAGTATGGACATGATTTTGGAAATTATGGTGAAATTGTGAGTCCATCGGATTTTGCGATTGCTGCTCGGACTCACGCAAGGGTTCCATACTCAAGTCCAGTATTGATGGTTGTTCATTTTGAATAGGTGAGACTGGAAAAGATGAGTAGGACTCTTGAAAGTTTGTTTGAGATGAGGAGTCCAACATGTTTTGCATTCTATCACAAAAGACTTCCAAACGCTTTTCTAACTCAGATTCTTCTTCAATTGGATGCTCTAGAAAAGGAGTATGTGAAGTTTGATGTGGGAAGGATTGTGAATTGAGCAAATTTTGCATTTGTTGTAAGGACTCTTCTATACTCCTTTCCAAATCAGATTTTTCTTCGGTTGGTGGAATAGGAAAGGAGTATATGAACCAAAATTGGGGAGTGAACTTTGTGAAAATTGTGGACAAGGTGGTTGAAAGTTTGACTCGGGAGAGTGAATCCCCATGGACTCTGTGAAGAGTAGAAATTATTTTGAAAATCTTGGTTATAGGATTGGAGATATTGGTCATATTGAGTCGGATAATCCCAACTCGGTATATATTGTTGGTTCATGTTGTACATAGCCATCCGAGTCAAATGAGGTCGAGTGAAATATGGATTCATATTTGGATTGAAAGAATTATTGTTGTTAAAATCCATTTCACAATATACAAAAAAATAAAACAAACAATCAAACAAACAAAGAAAAAGAAAAAGAAAACAAGCCTATACTAGGGTTGACTCAGACCTAGATGACTCCTAACTGGTTAGACTGTCAACGGGGGGTCTATTGTTGGAAGCTGACCACGAGTTAATCGGCCAGGTAGGGGCAAGATCAGTGGGAGGTATCCGTGCCGAAGCAACATGCCTAATTATGCCAAACCACTGTTCTTCGAGGTTTCGCCTCTCAATCCCCAACCTTAGACACCGATTTAGCAAGAGTCAAATTCTAACAATTTTCCCCTTAGGTCAATCTCCTAAATGAGTCCGAGATGTCCCTAGGGGCTAACGTCTAGCAATTTTTATTAGGCTTGGGTTGTGTGAGTGGGGAGGTGATTTTTGGGCTAAGGGATGGTAATAACTTCCCCACCTTATGTTGTATTGGGTATTGCCCTTAAGTTAAATTTGTGCAAGTGTGCAGTATAGATAAGCGTGTACACAAAAAAGCGAGTAAATCACTGAAGTGTTTATCTTATACTATATGCAATGCCATATGTACACCTCCTATCACAACAACATAAGAACAAAATACAGTATATTGGAATGAAAATGACACGTGCCTAGATGCAAATGTCTAAACCGTTTTAAAGCATCCAATTTCTGTATTTTACTTCTTAAAATTATTTACAGTGTACAAGTAATATAAACAAAAATTAGCAGCAGAGTATATGAATGTATAAGAAGTTACCCGACCACACTTGAGCAAGTGTGGACTTCTGCAATGCTAAAATTTAACCTGCACACCAAAAAACAAAGAAGAAAAGTTAACAAACTTGTGAAATCAAACAGTTCCCATCCACGACAACGATGCCAAAATTTGATCGGGGAAAATCGCGCACAAAAAGTGTATGTTTTGAAATCAAGATTTAAAATGTGTGTGCTTTAGCTTTCTCGATACTTCCGTTATAGCATAGAGGCTAAAACGAGTCGAATCCACAAGGACGGGAGCGATAGAAGCTTTACCGGTTGATTCACGTGTATGTTAAAAGTTCTTCAAAGTTTTAAAGAATCAAAAGAAAAGAAAGCAAAGAATAAAAAGAGAGGTACAGTGAAATACGAAGAAGTGGGAAACATTGAAAAGAATGTATTTGTGGTTTTGTTGTATTTTTAAAACAAAGTGAAAAAGAAAGAAAACTCATGGCACTAACTACTAATGACTCCACCAACATGCTAACCTCTTAGTGAAAGTTGCCTCACATGTATCATTGGCCATCACTATTCCTTGGTTCAAGAGCTTTACAAAGTATGGCCCATATGTAACTCATCACAACCCAACTCAACAAACAAGTACAAGGTACACTTAAACCATCAAAACTATAGAAAAGTAAGCATGGAGTAAAGTAATGTTAGCTTGTTAGTGGTTGGGAAGTTAGAGTGTTAGATCCATCATCATGAGCCATCAATGGCTCTTGCAAGAGCAAGGCCAAACCGAGGCTATTAGATTCATGTGGATTATCATAAAAGAAGTTAGACTAGTTGGTGGTTAGTAGTTAGTTGCCATGAGAAAAAAGACTAGCTACACATGTAAAAGAGATTAGAGAGAAGAAAACATAGAGAGGTAAAGAGAGCACCTTTCATAAATTGTCACCTTCTATTACAAGCACTCTTGCATTCCAAGCATGTACCACTCTCTCTCTCCCTATTACAAATCTACAAAATGTAAAATACAATGGAGAAAGAAGAACTAACCTAAGCTAAACTACCCTAAACTACAACATGGAATGAAAACTACTCCTTCAACTCTGTATATCTCCAAGTCTGAAATCCAGGGGGTATTTATAGACACCAGGGAAGAGGGGGGTCAGGGGACAAGCCCTGGCCCAAAACGCGACCGCGGCCGCGGCCATACTGGGGCCGCGCGCGCGGCGCTTTGAGCCGCGCGCGGTCCCGTCTGTCCCCTGTCAGGCTCTGTGCCCGGTTTCTGGTTTGCAGCCCCTGGTTTTGACAGAATCAGCTCTCTAGGTCAATGGCTATCTTTAATAGGCCTTTAATTACCAATTAAATGGTGATTTAGGATCTTCTTTTTCATTGCACACCATGGACCTAGAATCAAGCAAGTAAAGCTTTATTAGCAGAATTTAATATGAAATCAATGTGAAGATGTGATACAAATTATGCAAAATTAGAGACTAATCATTGTGCTGTTTCTCTTATTATGAAGTGCCTTTCTATTCCCTCATGGCGACATAACTGTAGGAAACGATCATTGGTGTACTCCCTACCATTGTCTGATCGGAGTACCTTGATCTTCCTTCAGGTATTCTTCTCCATATTCCTTTTTCAACTGCAGGACTTCTCCTTTGTGCTTCATGGTATATAACCACAATCGCCTAGAGTAATCATTTATAAAAGACACAAAGCAGTGCAATAGGTGCTATTTGGTAGGTTTTCAAACATTTGTATGACCATAGTCAAGAATCCCCTCAGTGTAATGAATCGCAATGCCGAACTTCACCTTGGTATTCTTGCCGATGGCGCAATGTTCACAAAATTTTAACTTGCAGGTTTTGGCACCTTGCAACAAACCTTACTTTGTTAGAGCTTGCAAAGACTTTTCACCTGTATGTCCGAACCTCATGTGCCATAGCCGGGTACAATCATCATCTGAATTGATAGAAGTGGCTACTTGCCCTGTAACCATACTACCCTTCAAGTAATATAGTTTATTGCGTTGGATGCCCTTTAAAATAACCATCGAGACTCTAGTCATCTTAAGAACACCATCTCTAATAGATACCTCGAGACCCAATGCTTCTAAGGCACAAACAAAGATAAGACTTCTTTTCATTTAAGGTACGTACCTCACTTCCTTCAGTTCTCGCACCATCTCTTCAAACATCTTGGCAAAGACCGTACCTATGCCTTCCATGTTACATGGATGATCATCACCCATGGCAACAGAACATCCATCTAGCTTCTAAAAATTAAAAAAATCAGTCCCTATTGGGATATATATGATAGGTAGCTCTTGTATCTAACATCCACTCAGAATCACCTGAGTAAACAATAGTAGGAGTAGTGATTGAGAACGAGAATGCCGATGAGTCTGAATTCGATCTACTTGCTTTTGAAGTACTACCAGATTGTGTACTGACCACCTGTGTGAGATTTACCTTGGTCTTCAACTCCTTATATTTGATCCTTGGACAATCAACCTTCTAGTGTCCGAACTCTTTGTAGAAGGCACACTAGTTCTTTTTCAAATCTCTGAAACCGGATCTAAACTTCAATCTACCACAATCACTTTTGCCCTTATGACTGAAACTTCTGTCTATTACCGTCAATGCTTTTACTGATGTACTCTTAGAAGACTCTTTGTCCTCCCTTCTTAATTTACAATTAACAATAGCAGAAGAAACTTCATGATACCCAAGGGATTGTTTACCGTTGATTAGAGTGAGAATGAAGGTTTTGTAGTCCTCGTCAAAAAGAGAATTAAACAGAATCAACGTCTTGTCCTACTTTTTGATCACCACATCCATGTTGGCCAAGTCTGTAAAACGTTTTGCATAGTCATTCATGTATTCCCCGATCGAGATTCCTTTCTTCAATAGGAGCTATAAAGCCTCCTCTTCAGGTGCAAGCGATTTTCAATGCTCTTTTCTAAGATCTCCCATATCTTCCTTGCGGAAGTCTCGATCATCACATAGTACTTTATATCTTGTATTAAATAAGATCTATGATGCCACCGCCGTCCTGTGCATCTTGTCCCAGTCTTTTTCGGATGTCTCCCCTGTTCTTCCAAATGTAGATCATCTTCGAGGTTTGATGTCGTCAGTACATCTATCACCTCATACATCCACATCCTAAAATTATTCGTGTTGTCGAACTTCACGACGAAAGTGTTTGGTTGCAAGGAAGTGGGCGGAAGTAAAGAAACGAGGAAGTATAATTGCTCACTTTCCCATCTATCCAAACACCGAAAAAAAGAAAATGAGAAAACTCTTTTTCCTTTTACACAATCACTTCCTCACTTTCCGAGTGCTACAGTTAATTTTGTGGTTATGTAAATCTCATTTGTAATAAGTTGTAGCTCAAACAGTTAATTTTGTGATCATGTAAATCTCACTTGTATTCTAATTACAATCTAATTTTATTTTCTTAATTAATTTTTATTTTAATATTATTTTGTGGTCAACTTTGTGGTCAACTTTTTCACCTTCACTTTCATATTACCATCCAAACACGGAAAAGACGTAACATTTTCCAAACCATACTTCTCAACAACATCCAAACACTGGAAAACTCACTAACCAATTCCCAAGTTCCAAAGGGAATTATTACTACTTCCTCACTTCCTCACTTCCACCCCTAACCAAACAACCCCGACATCAATCTTTGTCGGGTGATGATTCATGGATTTCACCGTAGATTGACTATCTCAGGCCATTTTCTTAATAGATTCCTCAAAACAATACGGAAATAATTAGTGAAAACAAGTCCAAATAGGAAAAATCAGATCTTTACTCCAAACAAAACTGTAGACAATCTCTAAAGTGATTTTCTCCACCCGAGCAAAATTCCCTGTCGAAATCTGGAAAGCACGGTTACCACTTGTAGGGAGGAAGCCACCGGAAGATTATCACACACCAGAGAATAATCAACAATTGCACGAACAAAAAAGCAAAGAGAAGAAAACAATAACACACAAATTTATTGAGATTTGGCATTGCCTATTCAGAGTAGAAGGGGAGAGAGATCTTATAAAATAACAATTACAGGATATAATAGTTGGGGACAATACCCCTCTTTATATAGCCAGAGGATCCACGAAGAAAAGAAAACGAACATGTTTGAATTCGGATCAGAAACGAATCCAGAATCCAAGTAAGAAACTACTCAGAACCGCGTTCTGGTCGACCGGCTCCTTGCCGCGGTCGACCGCTAGGCAAAAAACCTAAAATCTTTATATGTTAAATTTCAATTGGTCGACTGGGCGGTCGACAGACTGTCTACTGCTGCTTCCTCTGTGTAGTCGACCACTGCACTTCCTTTCTTCCCGTGCACGTTGTAAGGTCTAACTAGTAATACTGTATTTTCATTTTTTCTAAAGTATTTAATTCGATTTACTGATTATTTTTTGTTTAATCAAGTTAAATTATTATTTTTCTTGTTAATATTATTATTGGATATGCAATTTATTTTTGAGATAGTAAATGATAATTTGGCTCTATGTATCTATTGCCATTATTTCCTATAAACATTTTTAGTTACTTGTTACTGTTATTTTTTATATTTATCATCATTATTATTAATTGTTATTTAATTATGACTACCATTATTTCATTAAGGTTATCATTTATTATTAATATTAGTATTATTATTTATCTTGATTAATTAATATTGTGATTGCTAACCTTATGATTATTTATGTCATGGTTAATTATTTTTAGTGTCATTATTAATTGTTAATATTATTATAGTTTATATTTATTTATTATTGTTGTAGATTCTTCTTTCCTTGATCCTACCCGTTTGGATTCCATAACCCATTACCCGTTTCTATTTTCTAAATCCAAACCCACTTACCTATTTGGATCAACCCGTAAACCAATCCAACCCGAAACCCATTACTAACTCCTATTCTTAAACCCTAACCTAAACAAATCCCTAAACTAATCCTCCTTCATTCACAGCCGCCATCACCAAGATCCCAGATGGCCGTAGCTCCACCTCTTGGACATCTCCATAGCCTCCGTCAGTAGCCTTCCTTGGCAGCCGAGTCTCCCAGAGCCAAGGCCGGAGCATCTCCATTCCAAGACCCCTCCAATTCGCGCATCCCTCTCCAACAGATGGCGAACCCCATGGCGCAGCAACCAAGCCCCTACATTGGCAGGCGCCCCTTCCCCCTCCCCATTGGCCAGCGTGAGTCATTACTCCAATTCTCTCCTTGTTAATAATTCTTGGTGCATGAGAATATATTTGTGTATGTAAAGTGGTTGAAATTAAATTAATAGTGGGTGCTGGTGTCCTTTTATGTGTGCATGAGTTCAAAAATATTGTTTATTAATTTCATTTGCATGCTCTCTTTGTTATCATGATAATTCAATGTTGTTAGTCCCTTGCATTCTCTTCTCTGTGAACACTCTAAAGTACAAGTCTGTTTGACAAATTTTTGTTGTCATTCTCTCATTGAGGATCTTCGTATATGTGAGCATCTATATTTAATTTTCCCAACTGACTTTGGTTTTATGTCACAATTAAGAGTAAATTATTGTATGAGTTTCGGTTTGAGATTTTTAAGGTAATTTATAAATTATAAGTTCATTACTTTATTTTTGTATTTTAGAGTTTGGGCCATGCCAAGTTCCCACCCTTTTGGCCTTGAAACACCTTACTCCGAGCCGTTTTCGGGCTCTCCGCGGGACGCCGTCGATCGCCGTCGTCGAGCGCGAGCGCACCCCACGCCCTTCGCGGCGAGTTGCTCTATCCAACGACACCCTCCGCGACCCCGGACGCCTCCGTCGGAGCCTCCATCGGTGCGCCGCAAGATGCCCCGAGGTTAGCTTTATTTAAATTGTATGGTGGCATTTATGTAATAATTGAGAAGTCCATTAAATTGTTATTGATGTGTACATAGGTGGGCTCTTGGATGCATGCGTGGTGTGTAGGTGGGAAATCATTTATGTGTGGGGCTTTTTGCATGGTGTGTGTGAGTTTCTATTAATGTATATAATTATATATTTATATATTTATGTAAAGTGGGTTTATGTATATATATGTATGTAAGTATATGTTCATACGTGTATATGCATTTTAGTTAATAATAGGTATTTATTAAATTGGACATGTATGTATGTGCATGCTTGTTTATGTACGTGTGCGCGCATATGTTCGTTTGCACGTGTGGGTGTTTAGCATGTATTTATAATTATTTGTATGTATTGGTTTCGCGTTACAGCATTTTGGGTTTGTTTGGTGAGATCCGGACCAGTTGCAGAATACCCGAACATGATTCAGATTCGTACCGTTGTGGACCC
This sequence comes from Agave tequilana, assembly GCA_038442645.1. Classification (NCBI taxonomy): domain Eukaryota; kingdom Viridiplantae; phylum Streptophyta; class Magnoliopsida; order Asparagales; family Asparagaceae; genus Agave; species Agave tequilana. The sequence goes on along the minus strand of JAVJIF010010366.1, from coordinate 48,416 downwards.
GACACACAGGAGATTCGAAGACCGATGCATGGGATTATTCATAGACCAGTACCAGTTCGTGCAGTGAAGACCAGACGGAGATTCGGTTCCGAAACCTCGTCATTTCATGTGAGTGTTCGTTCTTGTGTATTTATCGTTAATGATATGCTTTACATGTTGCCTTTATCATTTTATGTGACTTTTCGTTATACTCTACTAGTTTGATTGCTTGTACCAGTTCATGAGACATATATAATTGTCCACTTTATTCATGTAGTTGACATTTACTTGTATTAGCGGTATTTCATGTGTTGGTAGTTTGGAGTTGTTGGCTTAGGCCTAGTTTTGATATATTTTTAGATTGTGATTTGGACTGAACTTGAATTATAGATGACATTGGATTTACGTTCTTTATAATATCCTGATCTACAATAAAATGAGATTGATATATTTCATGTAGAGTGTTTTCCAGACTTGTTATTCCTTCATGTGGTAGTAACTTAGGTGATGATTCATTCAGATATTGATGATGGACTTGTTATGATGTTAGAGACTAGATTACTTGATGTTTGGATCAGTATATGGACTTAGTTAGAGTTTGGATTGATCTGGGATTTATGTTATTTACATTGAATATCATTCAGTATTCAGATGTTACTGATTTGTTGGATTGTGACCAAATGTGTGGATATCTTACCTTTGACTTCGATATGTGATATCATGTTGGTTTTGGATTATTAGAAGTTAGAGTTCCAAGATATATCAACTGATTGGATTATAGAGTATGATGAGTAGTTGGTATTGACTCGTGAGTGGACTTATGCTAGATTGCAGTTCTTTGAGGGTGTTTCCTATTTAATATGATTGTGGTATGTGTTTGACTTGTTGATCTCGAGGATATATCATGTGCTTCATGTCTAGTTATTGATTACTTCAGTTAGTAGAGATTGAGTAATTGGGATAGTGATGTAGTTGATATTATTGATCTTGTACTTCAGAGTTACCAGATACTAATTATCAGTTGTTACTTAATAGTGAGATACTTGTTGGTGATTATAAGATGTTCATGTTCAGAGTTTATATGAGTTGTCAGTGATACATTGTGGTAGGGATCAGTGATCATGTATTTCATTGTTGATATGAGATGGCAGAGATCAGTTACTAGTTATAGTTGTCAGTGAGACTAGTTGTCTGTATCACCTTTATGTTAGTGGTTATATCTCCAGTATCTTATTTCAGATGTCAGATATTAGTTGTCAGCTACTCAGTTATCAGATATCACAGTTGTCGGATATCATAGTTGTAAGATATCATAGTTGTGAGATATCACAGTTGTCAGATATCAGTTATCAGTTACCAGTTGTCAGATTATCAGCTAGTGTTAACATCAACAGTTATTGGAGATATTGGTTACTATTACATATTAAATAACATTGATTGCTTAATAATAAAAGACACCATAACCCGGGGAACAAGGGGTAATTGCCTGATGATGCATGTCGTGTATTTTGGAAGGATTCTTATGGTACCGAGTTGTGGGTTCCAACCATGGGGAACCAGGGTAGTACTGGCTACCCATTCAGTTGTCAGAGCCTAGCGGCTTGTCCTGGTCCAGCGCCAGGGGTGTTAGTTGTCAGGGTTATGACCGGATTACGGCGCCACACTAGTTGTCTTTTCGTGTGGGGCTGTGGTCTTCAGTTGTCAGAGCCTTGCGGCTTGTCCTGGTTCAGTGCCAGGGGTGTTAGACCGTGGTACCGGGCATGCACGGTACTCTTCCAAAACACATGCACTACATTGGCAGGCAGTTACAACAACGATAACATTGTTTGATATGTGGGAAAACGGCTGTGGTATGGGACACAGTTAAGTACTACATTAGTTAGGTTAATAATAACCAACCAGACTAGTGACATATGCTAGGTTATACATCTTGACATCAGCTATTAGTTTACATTTGTGATAGTTGACTTTGATATCAGTTGTTGTCCATCGTTGATATAGTTGACATTTATATCCGTCGATAGTTTACAGATGTGATAGTTGTTATATCTTTATTCATGCTTTATCAGTTGTACTACTGTTCTGTTATTTATCTGTTATTCAGTTATATGATATCTGCAGTTGTTCTTGATATTTCTTTATGCACTGTTCTTATGCACGAGCTATTTCCCCTTTACACACACACTCACCATGGTCGCGTTCTGACGACCCTGGATTTGCACGTCCATATATTGGACGGTTTGTTTCTAATGTGCAGGTGTTCGTTGAGGCTGTATACTTCGCGAATAGCTGGAGCTTCTCCCTATTCTATTCTGGTACTCTTTATCTTTCTAGCCTTCGTATCATTTCCTGTTTCTTGTTATATCAGTTCAGTTGTTATTCCAGTCTTGATTCATATGATATCATGCGTGGTTGCTTATATGCGATATTGCAGTATTCAGTATTCATTACAGTTTAGATTTACAGCTTGTTTCGGGTTACTTAAGGCTTAGCGCGTATACGTGAGGGATTTTCCTTGCGTATATGCGTCGCCGACTCGTGTCGCGTCTCCGCTCCAGCGTATTTTGGGAAGCGGGGCGTGACACACGTCTTGTGCATGGTTGGTCTACCGGCCCACTGTCTTCGGCTGTGTTTGGTCTTCTACCATACATCGTTGAACTCTGATCTCTACGCTATCTTCTCCGATGAGTTAAAAATCTCTGTCATCAAATCCCCCCCCCCCCCCCCCCCGCACTCACCCACTCACTCACTCTGTGCATGTGTAATATTAAAAGCAAACAACTCTAATTTTCTCGGTTCACCAGCCAATAGCCAATGGTTCTTCTTTTGATAGTTAGCATATTCACAGGGACAAATTTAGCAAATTTCTCGATTTTCTTTGTACCGCAGAAGGATTATTTGTGTGTCCTCGATGTTGGTGGGTGGGAAAGTCTAGAGTTTTTCTGAGACTTTGATTAAGATTTAAGACCATGGACCAAAGCGATTGAAGGTGCCTTTTCTCACTTTCAGAATAATGAAGTGAAATTTGACTAAATTCAAGCTCAGCATGCAACGTTGACATCCATGTTTGATCATGACAATCTGATCATTTCCTCAGCTTTTTGCGCCTTCTGTTAACTGCCACCATTTCCCCATTTAGGGAAGAAAATTCCTCTAAACATGTTAATAGCATAGCTTGATTCAGTGACCTCTCCCATCACACGCAAATCACTCTGCTCTGTGTGCAAATTTCTCTTCATATATTAGATGCCTTATTATCCTTGAAACATTTTGTTTTCAGGATTCCGTATCACATTAGGGCCAAAAAAAGAAGTATCGAAATCTTGCTACTTGGAACAAAATAATTGTCATCAAATGAATTTATTTATGGATATAGCAAGCGAAAATATTGACGTGTTTATTCAAAACAGTTGCGCCCGTTCCGACTAAATGGGTGTGTCGAACCTAACTCGTTTCGTGCGAATGGATGTGCATATTTGGCATGTTTGTTCGGTGTGTCTGTTCGGAAAGATTGTGCCTGTTCCAACCGTACAGATATGCTTGTTCGGAAGAGTTGCACCCGTTACAACCGAAAAGTTTTCTCTGATTCCTATATAAAGAGCATAATATCACTCTAAAGAAGCAACCAAAAACAACTCGTAATTCATTTTCCTTCATCTCCTCCCTGAATACAAGGTCTATTAACACAAACCTTCTCTTTAGAATTTTTGTAGTCCTTTGATCCGTTTTCAACTTCCGGTCAAGTGAAAGTTACGGGTTAACTTTAATTCGACTGTACATAGTTTTTAGAGTGTTGCGTAAAACACGTGAATGAGTGTTGGATCTTGAGAGTCAGCGTTCATTATCCCGTATGCACCGTAGCGGGACGTAATTGTCTTAAAGAGATTCATTTTACGCATCCCTCACTCCAAATTCTAGTTCTTACTCTGCTTGTTTATACTAACGTTCAATTTTACATGAATATTGTTAATAAATATTTATTTTGTATAAATATTAATTGTTGATATTTGAACTAATGTTTTTAATACAGGGATTATGCAAAATAAGGTAATCATGCTGAAATATTTATTTTAATAAATATTATTACTATATAAATTATTGTTGAATTATTTATATTGCTAATTTATTACTAATACGAAACTGACTAAATACCAAGTCCGATTGGTGTCTGAGGAAGAGGTTTGAAAAATAGTTCTGTAATTAAGGAACATTCAATTGAACAAAAAAATCTCTCATCTGATCTTCACTGGCCTGTTCGATTGGACCGGTTGATCTTTATCTTGAATTGGACTGTCAAGACCAACAAATATTACCATCTCATTTTTTTTTTACAAGGTCTTATGTGATACAATGTGATTTTAGCCTGTACTTATGATATGGATTTCTGCAGCTAAACTGTTGTACTTCTTATAGGGTGTCACTACATATGAATACGTTGTGGCAGTGAGAACACAGAGTGAACCGCCAGGTCCATCGTGAATGAGGATCCTCTTAGCCTTCCATCTTCACCGATGAGTTCAGCAGCGACTGACATGAGCGCGAGCTCTCTAGGTTTGTATTACAAAGGCGCGTTGTGCACACCTCCATGAGTCTTCATAGACCACCAGGTTGTTGGACAGGGAGACTGGTAAGAGAAGAGCCGTTAGATATTTGCCAACTCCAAATGCTCTTGAATACTTGATTGCTACCCTTTAGTACCTCCACTCAAATAAACTCACCCAAGCTAATGCTTTGTAAAAAATGAGAAGCTCAGCAATGCTTTGCTTCGCTTTTTTTTTTTGTTTTTTTTCTTTCTTTTTTTTTTCCTTTACTCTACAACACCAACATATGACCCCTTATATAGGATTGTGTACAATGGTGTTTCAAGTGTAAGAAATACATGTATTAATAACCTCATAAAACTCTCTTAGTAAATATACTATTGTTTTCCACTGGGAAAACTTACAAAAGTTGAGGAGAAGATTACAAGTAATTGAACAAAAAATGAAAAATTACAAGTTGAACTCTCCTATGAGATTTCTGGAGAAGTGTGCCGGTGGTAGTCTGCTAAGTGCGCGATCACTTTGTTCTGTTGACGATGCGAGCGATCGATCTTCGAATGCTATTACTTGAGAATTTCTTCTCGCTTGGCTCTGAAGATTCCTTGAGAGAAAAGATTTTAGGGTGTTAGCACCCTGAATTTATCTTTGTAAGATTAGAGAAATGATTCTCTAAATTCTTAGAAGCGAGAGAGTAGATATGTTGTTAGCATAAGCTTTGAAGCCGCCAAAGAAGCTTTATGCTCTTCAAAAAGCCCTCTTGAACTTGAATTTCTTCAAGACCTTGAGCTTAGCCTGCCAGTGGGCTATTTATAGGCTCAATAGAGAGTAATGATACCCCTAATTGTCTCTTCTTAATGAGGGATCATGAGTGTAACTACCCATTAAACCCCCCCCCCCCCACTAACTTAGTGGGGGTGGTTACCTTAAATCCAGTGGAGGCGAGGCTAACCAGTGGAGGCGAGCCTAGCGTCCTCAAGCGAGGCTAGACAGTTAAAGCGAGACTAGCCAGCTGAGGTGAATCTAAGCATTTTAGCTCTTCAGCAGAGTTGTGCCAAGCTTCAGGCGAAGGTACAAGTTAGCTCTCAACAAAGCTTTGTAAAGCTTCAGGCGAAGGTAGAAGTAAGCTCTCAGTAAAGTTGTGCTAAGTTTCAGGCAAAATTAGGAGTTAGCCTTCTGCGCGGCTCTGTAAAGCTTCAGGCGAAATTAACAGTTAGTTTTCTATGGAGCTATGAAGAGGTTCAAAGCGAAGTTACACAAACTTAGCCTCTCAGGCGAGGCTAGCCCCTTGGGCTCATGCGAGGCTAAGTGTATGAGCTAACTTAATATCACATGCCTGATTAAGTCTTTTCAAAGGCAACACTTGGCCTACTGTCTGCTTCACTGAATCAGTAGGGTCTAAATTGCTACTTTGTCCCTCAGGAATGGGTATAAACTGGTCATCAGCTTGTTTATGACTTGTCTTTTGTAAATGTCGACAAGTTAGATATCGTTCAGACCAGTTGAAGTGTAATCTGAGAATTTATCTTTTTGGAGTGTCAATATGAGCCCCGTTTTTGTAAATCTGTAATGAATTGGTTCGGATTGTGAAATACTTTGAATTTTTTCCAGTGTTCAAAGGGTGAGCATTCACCAAGTAGAATTTCTCAAAGGAATTAGAACTGTGTTTGAAAATTATTCAGGGGTTAGGAACATGATAAAATTATTCTGAGTATGAGAATTCACTGGGGACAAAAGAGAGAAGATCTAGGAATCTGTCTGTTCAGAGATAATGTGGACATAACAGGTCAGGAATTGCTAGAAAGTGGGTTCACTGTTTAGAGGTGATAAACTAGACATAACAGCGAAAAGAGTCCCCACTGGACTGGAAAGTTAGATCTGGATATCCGTCAGTTCAGAGGTGACGGACATAACTGATTTGGAATCACTAGACACGAAGCCTTGACGTTCAGAGGTGTCGAACTAGACATAATGACAAAGAAGGGTGAGATTGGATATTTGTCGGTTCAAAGGTGATGAACTGAACATTGAAAGTACACCTAGAGGGGGGGTGAATAGGTGTACGGCTAATCTATGAACAATAATGCGGAATTACAAAACTAAATTGCAACACACTTAGTGTAACCAAAGAGTGTAGCCGAATTCCCAGTGAAAGGCTCTGAACTAACTCCTTTTGATTCCTCTGAATAAGAGTTGATGTGCTATATGAAACTCTCGTGGTTAAACACAATTGAGGCACACAAACAAACACAACCAAGCATATAAGTATGATATGACAATATGAATGATGCAAGGCACAATATAAAAGAGAGAGAGTTAGAGAAAGTGGATCAATCGCAAACACCAAGATATGTTTCGAGGTTCGAGCACACAGCTCTACGTCCCTGCTGTCACACAGAAGGATTTCCACTATCTCGTCCACATAGGACTTCTCACATAGGGAACCTCCACTGAGGATTTTGGGCAATATAATAACCGGGAGTACACAACTCCTCTCTCAACTAATACAACCTCTCACTAGAGGCAAGGCACAACCAACACAAAATCCACCTCACACAAGAGGAGTAGGCACTTAGCCAACAAACACCAATCACCTCACACTTGAGGGATTCCAACACAAACTCCACCTCTCACTAGAGGGAGCTAAACACAATCTCCACCGCTCACTAGAGGGAGCCAACCACAACTTCCACAATCACCTCACAATAGAGGGATACCAAGTCAATCACCTCTCACTAGAGGGATATCACAATGAAGGAAGTTTAAAACTTGGTGGTTTCCACAACCACAAACTAATTTTTCCCACAAAATAAAGATCCTAATAAATAGGATAGTAGATAAACTCAATTGTGAGAAATAAAGGTGTTGGAAATCAAATCACAAAGAAATATACTTAGGAAAACAACTTAGTATTTGATAGAAATGAAAACAAAGCAAATATCCCAAATCTATATTTTTCTTTGATTTTTCCAACTCTTGAAAACAAATAAAGAATGATCTTTTAAAACCAAAAACTCTTTTGAAAACTAGTGTTAAAACACTTAAGAAGATCAAAAAATTTTCTCTCTAAAAACTTGTTAAGAAACAACTCAAATGTGGGGTATTTATAACCCCCACAAAATTCTGCCCGTTGGCAGACTGAAAGGTCAAAAATGACCTTCCGGTCGACCGGCCAACGGTCAAATTTATGACCGTTGAACCTGCCGGTCGACCGCCCGGTCGACCGGGCCTAGATCCAGAGAGCAACAGCTCTCTTGCCGATCGACCGCCCGGTCGACATGAGCCAGATACAGAGAGCAGAGCTCTCTGCCAGTCGACCGGGTCGGTCGACCGGGGCCTGTTCTAGAGAGCAGAGCTCTCTGGCGGTCGATCGACCCGGTCGACCGGCCCACTAGCTCACTGGCGTGCACGCCCTGTGCACGTCGGTTGACCGGTCCTGTCGACCGGCTTCTGCTACGGTCGACCGGTCCGGTCGACCGGCAGAAGGCCAGTCCAGGATTTTTGGGAATTAAATCTTAGGTATTTTATCTTTAATTAAATCCCATAAAATCACATAAATTCCACAAAAATCAGTTCATTTTATATCTTTGAAATACAAACATATTTGAGTAAAAATCAAACCATGTTACAAATATATTGAACCATTTTCGTGACTTACAAATTTTGTCGAAAACCAAAATCCGTATTTTCCCAAACTTGGATTTTTAAAATGAAAAATCGTTTTATCCAAAACTCATTCAACTACAAAAACATGATATTGAAACAACTTTGAAGCATGTTGTATATGGATAGAATCCAATATACATATAAAGATATATATCAATGTTTTTGACATAAAATCCAAAAATAAGTTTTGTTTAAATACAAAACCTAAATACATGAATAGGTTATCAAAATAAGTTATTCTAAGAATATAAATCATACATGTCTATAGATTAAATCTAATATATATTAAACCATGTAAACTTATTTTGGTTCTATCTATTCATGAAAACTAAGATCGGTTAAACCGAAAACCAAAACCAAAACATGAAACTTAAACAAGTGTGTGTGTTGTGAACTTGAGCATATCACACTATCTAATCTTTACAAATGGATCTAAATTAACTATTCTAAAACAAACCGAGGTCTTCTTGTAGAGCGCCGTCTCCAAGTCGACTCGATCCAAAACGTGATCCACCGAGCTTGACTCCAAATGAGTGCTAGATATGAACTTGACGCTCGGGCTCTTGAATCACCATGTGAACACCTTTGTTGAAGCTAATCACCTACTAATATCTTGGTTAAATATCTGAAACTAAATATTACAAGATTATTAGTAAACTATAACTACATGAGTTAATCATCATCAAAACTAGAGTGGAAGGCCTTTGGGCCAACAATCTCCCCCTTTTTGATGATGACAAAACTCATGGAGTTATATATGCATGGATTAAAGTTAAGCTTCAAAGAAGCTCCCCCTTAACTCATGCATAGCAATAAACAATAAGATATGCAATGAATGCTAAACATGAATATGCATAAACATGCATAAAACAATGAAATAATCATGCTCTTGATACCAAATTTTTAAAATAAATTATTTCTCCTTCTTTTTAACATAAACATGTTCTTAAATACCAATTGAAAATATAAACTTAAAATAAACATGTTCTTTAAATAATTGCTCTTGATACCAATAAAAATTTCAATTGAAAGCTAATCAATAAAAGTTCTTGATACCAATAATAAAACTTTTAATAAAAGCTCTTGATACCAATTGAAAGATAATTAATAAAAACTTTTGATACCAACAATAAAAATTTTAATAAAAGTTCCTGATATCAATAAAAGAAAACAACAAACTATGTTCTTGATACTAATATCCATACTCTTGATACCAATATCAACAAAACATAAAACAAATTCTCTTGATACCAATAAGACACAAACAAACTTTGATATAAACTTATAAACATGCATATATACTCAAATACTTCTCCCCCTTTTTGTCAATCATCAACAAAGGGGTCAAAGAAAACAATAAAATAATGCTCTCCCCTTTTTGTCCGAAATAAAAAAAATCAACAAGGGGTGAAACCAAAACAAAACATTATGATACCAATTAAAATATCAATCTAGTGCATCATGATATCAATTGAAAATAAACAAATAGGTAAACCAATAAAAAAATGTTGAAGAATATCAATTGAAAGTAAATAAAGCATTGAAAATCAAATTTGAATAAACCAATTGAAAGTACTAATTGAAAGTACATAAAACATTTTGAATAAACTCTTGTTTGACGGGAGAAAAATTCGCGTAAAGTTTCCTTGAATCAATTGAAAAATTACAACGGATTTATACTCCAGTTACAAGGGAGGGAGGATATTGAATCTTGAATCCTCCCTTTGTTTAATGCTGGGCTCTTCAGGTGGCGATGGAAAGTGAATTTTGTTTTCTGTTCACCGGGTGAACGTCAGGAGCTCTTGGGGATTTTCTCTTCGGATGGTGGACGGAGTAACACATCTCTGTCGACCTGAAATCTCAAAGAGATTATAGGCAAAGATTAACTTGTACGCAGCAAGTTAGCTGAGGAGTTAGACTCTCTTTCTCTCTTTTTCTCTAAAAAAATTCACCCACCCCTTTCCCATAGCAACGGGGCTATTTATAGAGGTTTCAGGGCGAACGTGCCTCATAAAAATGCTCCATAATGGGGGTTAACTTTCCCCGTTATGTGGGCCGTGATTGACCCCATAACCAGGGCGGTTACAGCTGAGACGCGGGTTTCGACCCACGTGCCTTGGTGCTGCAGTGCTGGCTAAGACGCGGGTTTCGACCCTCGCGCCTTGGTGCTGCAGTGCTGGCTGAGACGCGGGTTTCGACCCTCGCGCCTTGGTGCTGCGGTGCTGGCTGAGACGCGGGTTTCGACCCACGCGCCTTGGTGCTGCGGTGCTGGCTGAGACGCGGGTTTCGACCCACGCGCCTTGGTGCTGCAGTGCGCTGCAGTGCTAGCTGAGACTAGCCCTGCGTCTGGAGTTTTGGGACTCTGCTTTTTGAAGACTTGTCTTCAATGATTTTTTTAGACAACCTACATAAACCAACCAAAATTTTGATATCAATTGAAAGATGTAAACATATAGGTAATCTTGATACCAATTGTAAAAATTAGTACCAATTGAAAATATTTTACACTTTTGATACCAATTTGAAAAACATAAACCAATTGAAGATATTTTTCATTAGGAATGTATGATACCAAATTAAAATCAATATTAATTTTTCAATCATTTTTTAACATAAAGTGTGGGAGTAGAATACCAAAGGTAAACATAATCAATTGAAAGGTGAAATATGAATTTTCTCCCCTTTATGAAATACTAAATAAAATGATGCATAAGCTTGTATAAAATACCAATTGAAAAATAATCAATTGTAATATAATAGTCATTTAAGGAATCAAGCTTAGCATAACCAAATTTGTGCTCAAAGATATAGAGATATAGTAAGCATAAATAAAGCATATATATATGTATGAAAATTAAATACCAATCGAAATTGATATTATTTTAAGTGTAAACATACATATATAAAAACATATATGAGTATACAAAAAGAATGTCAATAGTGATACCAATTGAAAAGATACAATGATATCAATTGAAAACACAATAAGATCAAGTGTATAACTCATACTTCCTACCACCCATTTCATGCACATGTTTAAAATGGATTTTCAATAATGAGCATACAAGGCATGGTCGCTCAACCAACCGCCCTTTGATGGGTAGAGGTTTTCAAAAATAAGTTGGAAAATATAATATGTTTGAAAACTCTACCAAATGAAGAATACAAACTAGTTATATGAAAAACTTGTAAACTAGTACGAAATCCTTCAAGTAAGGAATAAAACAAAAATATATTTCATGAAACATGACAATCACATGATCACTACACACTCAAAATCTATATAGCACATATAATACTCATGAAAACAAAATTATGAGAAAACATCAAGTAATATGAGTGTACAAGTTTTGTGAAAGACATAGTCATGAAAATAGGCAATCAAGCTCATATGAAATTCCTTAAAAAACATGAAACACAAGAAAATCTAATCAACATAATTTAATCTTCAAGGCATATGTATGTCTTGTACAAACTAGAGCATACATACATATCCAAAAATGAACAAGTCCACAAAAGTATATGCATGAAGGCAAGTGGCTCAAGGATGTATATGTATAACTAATAGTTTGGACAAAATAGACATATACATGAAGTTTGAACACAAACATGAAAACATGTACAAAATGGGAATACAAGTCAAAATGTATGAATCATCAAAACTAGACTATACTAATACATCTAATGAGTACAAATGAGCATTCAAGCATAAACATATAATAATCTATTTGTGGCTCACTAGTTGTACAAGTATATATCCAAGTTTTAACGAAAACTAACATCTAAACATGTAGTCAAAACATGAAGCATAGAAATCAAAACAAAACTCATATGATCATTATGTAAATGCCCATGAATTAGAGCTATGATATACATAATAGCTAAACTATGGAGAGAACACAAAATATGGGTCCATATAAACATGGGTGTCTCAAATACTAATCATGCATATCACTAATCTAATTATCATGGCATATGGCATAATGAATATTAAAACATGACATGCTAGAAATTAACAATATGAAAAGCATGCAAACAACTGAGGAGTAAGAGATAGTTACCAAAACCATGAGGGCAACTCTCCATGTCTCCAAAACAAGGTGGTCCTCCCACCAAACTTTCCTTGAAAATGATGCATCCAAAAGTCCTCTTTAAGTTCGGAACGCATACACCTCAAGGCACCATCGCTCTCACGTCATGCGAGAGCCCACACCTACATCAAATAAAATAGAAGTGGTCTTTGGTACCCATACTCTTTTAGGTCCATAGGGGTTAGCTCCTTTCCTAACCCAAACAAACTTATTTGCTAAATTAGAATCATTTATCTTATCATAACAAAATTTAGCAAGGTGGCCCTTACGTCCACAATGTGTACAAGTGTACACATGAGCATACAAAGTGTTATGGGTGTGAACGTGAGGAGCATGTGTATGCCGTGTATGGTGTGCATGCATAGGAGGAACTTGTTTCTTTCGAAACATAGATTCCAAACGTATATGGTTCATAGCACAATGACTCAAAGTGGAGCCCAAACAATCAACACTTTTCTTCAAAACATTTATATCATTTTTAATACTTGAAGATAAAGTGGAGCATGCAATAGGTGAGCTAGATGATGAAGCTACACTAGCATGGCAAACATGAAAATCTAAATCATTTTTCAAAGAAATATTTTTCTTGGAAACCAAATCCAAATCCTTTGAAATAGAAGCAATTTTGTTTTTCAAGGATTCATTCTCTTTTAAAACAGAATCAAGTTTTGAAGTTAAAAACTCATTTTTCTTCAAAACATTTTCGCAATCATTTTTACTTTTCAAAATTTTGCTTTCATTTAGGACAAGATCAAGCTTAGATTTCAATGAATCTCTTTCATTAGAAATCTCAACCTTCTCTTGTAAAGCCAACTCAAGTTTTGAAAACAAATCCTTTTTTTCTTTATTTAATTTACAAGTTTTCTTTTTCAAAACTTTATACTTTTCAAGCAATTTTTCACAAACGATGGAGAGTTCTTCATTCAAAGCATTGGCATCAACTAAATCATCGCCGGAAGAACTAACACAATCATCTAGTTGAGATTCCGAATATACCTTAAGGGAGTCATTCCCTTGGACCATGTAGCAATGATGCTCGGATTCTTCACTAGATTCATCCTCTATTTGGATTGGCAATTGAAGCTTGGAGGAGGTCAATGTGTTCCACACTGCAAAGGCGGAATCACAGTTAGAAACTATCAAAAGATATTCTTTGTTTAGCGTGCTTCTAAGTGCCTCAAGGGTTTGTGCATTGGCCTCTATATGCTTGCTATTACCAAGATAGGATTTCTTGATAGCGGTAAGGAAAACATGCAAGCCTAGGGTTTTTAGGTACATACTCATCCTAAATTTCCATATGTCAATATTGAAAACATCAAACATGGGAGGTGTCAAGCAATCCATGAGTGTGTGTAAACAATATAAGTGTGCAAATACAAATGATAGATTAGTAAAACCAAGATCACACTCCTAGGTGGTTAAATCAAATATCAGGAGCGTAGGCTCTGATACCAATTGAAAGTAGACCTAGAGGGGGGGTGAATAGGTGTATGACTAATTTATGAACAATAATGCGGAATTACAAAACTAAATTGCAACACACTTAGTGTAACCAACGAGTGTAGCCGAATTCCGGTGAAGGGCTCTGGACTAACTCCTCTTGATTCCTCTGAATAAGAGTTGAGGTGCTATATGAAGCTCTCGTGGTTAAACACAAGTGAGGCACACAAACAAACACAACCAAGCATATAAGTATGATATGACAATATGAATGATGCAATGCACAATATAAAAGAGAGAGAGTTAGAGAAAGTGGATCAATCGCAAACACCAAGATATGTTTCGAGGTTCGAACACACAGCTCTACGTCCTCACCTTCACATAGAAGGATTTTCACTATCTCGTCCACACAGGACTTCCCACATAGGGAACCTCCACTGAGGATTTTGGGCAATACAATAACCGGGAGTACACAACTCCTCTCTCAACCAATACAACCTCTCACTAGAGGCAATGCACAACCAACACAAAATTCACCTCACACAAGAGGGGTAGGCACTTAGCCAACAAACACCAATCACCTCACACTTGAGGGATTCCAACACAAACTCCACCTCTCACTAGAGGGAGCTAAACACAATCTCCACCTCTCACTAGAGGGAGCCAACCACAACTTCCACAATCACCTCACAATAGAGGGATACCAATTCAATCACCTCTCACTAGAGGGATATCACAATGAAGGAAGTTTACAACTTGGTGGTTTCCACAACCACAAACTAATTTTTCCCACAAAATAAAGATCCTAATAGATAGGATAGTAGATAAGCTCAAGTGTGAGAAATAAAGGTGTTGGAAATCAAATCACAAAGAAATACTTGAAAAAACAACTTAGTATTTGATAGAAATGAAGAACAAAGCAAATATCTCAAATCTATATTTTTCTTTGATTTTTCCAACTCTTGAAAACAAATAAAGAATGATCTTTTAAACCCAAAAACTCTTTTAAAAACTAGTGTTAAAACACTTAAGAAGATCATAAATTATTCTCTCTAAAAACTTGTTAAGAAACAACTCAAATGTGGGGTATTTATAACCCCCACAAAATTCTGCCCGTTGGCAGACTGAAAGGTCAAAAATGACCTTCCGGTCGACCGGCCAACGGTCAAATTTATCACCGTCGAGCCTGCCGGTCGACCGCCTGGTCGACCGGGCCTGGATCCAGAGAGCAACAGCTCTCTTGTCGGTCGATTGCCCAGTCGACCAGAGCCAGATTACAGAGAGCAGAGCTCTCTGCCGGTCGACCGGGTCGGTCGACCGGGGCCTGTTTCAGAGAGCAGAGCTCTCTAGCGGTCGACCGACCCAGTCGACCGGCCACCAGCTCACTGGCGTGCACGCCCTGTGCATGTCGGTCGACCGACTTCTGCTACGATCGACCGATCCGGTCGACCGGCAGGAGGCCAGTCCAGGATTTTTGGGGATTAAAACTTAGGTATTTTATCTTTAATTAAATCCCATAAAACCATATAAATTTCACAAAAATCAGTTTATTTTATATCTTTGAAATACAAACATGTTTGAGTAAAAATCAAACCATGTTACAAATATTTTGACCCATTTTTGTGACTTACAAATTTTGCCGAAAACCAAAATCCGTATTTTCCAAAACTTTGATTTTTGAAATGAAAAATCGTTTTGTCCAAAACTCATCCAACTACAAAAACATGATATTGAAATAACTTTGAAGCATGTTGTATATGGATAGAATCCAATATACATATAAAGATATATGTCTATGTTTTTGACATAAAATTCAAAAATAAGTTTTGTTTAAATACAAAACCTAAATACATGAATAGGTTATCAAAATAAGTTATTCTAAGAATATAAAGCATACATGTATATAGATCAAATCTAATATATAATAAACCATGTAAACTTGTTTTGATTCTATCTATTCATGAAACCAAGATCAGTTAAACCGAAAATCAAAACCAAAATATGAAACTTAAACAAGTGTGTGTGTTGTGAACTTGAGCATATCACACTATCTAATCTTTACAAATGGATCTAAACTAACTATTCTAAAACAAACCGAGGTCTTCTTGTAGAGCGCCATCTCCAAGTCGACTCGATCCAAAACGTGATCTACCGAGCTTGACTCCAAACGAGTGCTAGATATGAACTTGATGCTCGGGCTCTTGAATCACCATGTGAAAGCTCCAAAACACCTTTGTTGAAGCTAATCACCTACTAATATCTTGGTTAAATATCTGAAACTAAATATCATAAGATTATTAGTAAACTATAACTACATGAGTTAATCATCATCAAAACTAGAGTGGAAGGTCTCTGGGCCAACAAACATAACTGATTAGAAATTATTAAACTCGGAGTGTTTACTGTTCAGAGGTGATGAACTGGACATAATAGTAAATGAAAATGTGAACTCGATTTTAGGGACCCATCTATTCAGAGGTGATGAACTGGACATGATAGATTAAGATACACTAAACTCTGAATCTGCCGCAGAGATAATCGTATTAACTTAGCAGCTAACCTACTGGGGGACCGCAAGGGTAAATTGGATCTGAGCACCCGTCAGCTCAGAGGTAATTTGGACATGACAATCTAATAGACACCAGACTCACAATCTGGTCATAATGTTAACATGACAGCTAGTTCACTGGGGACTGCAAAAGTGAGATTTGGAATTCATCCGTTCAGAGGTGACGAACTGGATATAACTGTTTAGGAATTGTCAGACTCAAATTTTTTCGTTCAGATGTGACGAACTGGACATGACGACAAAAAAATAAGTACACACTGGACTGGAAGATTAGACTTGGCTATCTGTTAGTTTAGAGGTGATTGAGAAACCACCAAGCTTAGAGCCTTATCGTTCAGAGATGATAAACTGGACATGACAGTAAAAGAGAAGTCCTTACCAGACTAGGAGATGAGGCTTGGCTAACTACCAGTTCAAAGGTGATAAACTGGACATAACTGATTGAGAAGCTATCAAGCTCATAGCTCTGTCGTTCATGGGTGATGAACTTGACATGATGACAAAAAGAGATAATTCTGCTGGGGGGAATAGGACTTGATCATAAACTTTGTGGGGAAATTAGTGCTTCCTTGGAGATTTTTTATTTGAAAAATTTTCAGAGATATAATGTTAACGTGATAACCGAAGAGTCCACTGGGGACTAAAAGGGTAATAATAGACTCCGAGGGAAATATTAGAAACTCGCTGCGGAGTTAGAAAATGAATCCCATAAGGGATTATAGAGAGTTTAGCGTTCTCTAAGATGTCAGAGGTAACTGTCAACGTGACATAAAGAACTCCATGGGATTCGATAGGGAGATGTTTATTCCCTAAACAGTTGTTAGAGGTAATCATTATCGCAACAACCAAATTCCTTATTAGGGAATTAGAAGGAGATTTTGTCCGAAGTGATTGTGACAACTTCTCTGCTTGGAAATTTGTAAAAGAAACTTGTCAGAGGTGTGATGTTAACTTGACAAGGATTCATCTACTGTTAGAGGTGTTTGATCATAACAGTAATTTGAGTCGACCCATTATTCTATTGAAGAGAATGGCAAGTGGAGTTTGATCTATTAGGAATATCAGCATGATCCGTCAAGGATATTTAAAAGGTTTTACTGTCAGAGGCGTGAGCATTAAGCATGATAGTTCTGATCTGTGATTCATCTTATCGAGAAAATGAATATAACTTTTTGTGCTCCTACCATTTCATGGACGAGAATTGGTAGGGCCCATTCGTGGGAAAAGTGAGATCAGGTCTCTTAGAATTTTTAGCGAATTCTTAACTATCAACAGGTTTGATATGCCTTTACCAACTACCGTTTGAGTTGGGCTAGCCATGCTATTCTCTTAGCATGATGAGCTGTCGAGGACTTTATATTGAGTTTAGAAGCTAATATTTTTCTCTAGCCTTATTTATCAAAGGCTTCGGATTGTGTCACATGAAGTGAACATTTCTGTATTCCACTAATGACCTTTAAAATCTCGCTGGAGATTGAAGAGTTAAGTCTAAATTTCATGAAAAATTTATTGGGTAGATCGACATTCCTCGTAGAGCGTCACCTCTTGTTCATTAAGACTCTAGTTCTCAGTTGATCTTTGTGTCTAGATATGAAGTACAAATTTCACCCGGGAATATATCGAGTAAGTCGAGATTTCTTATGAAGTTTCACTTTTGTTCATCATAATCAAGACTCTAGTCATAGTTAATATGAATATGAAAACACTAGAAAGGTCCTGCAAAGATGTATCACGATCAAGATTATTATGAACCCGAACTAATTTATCAAAAGAAGAATGCAGAGATGGTTGAAATTAATTCCACCTGGGGAAAGGGACTCCTTGAGGAGATGAAACAATTAGACGAGTCTGATTTGATGATCAGAGGTGTAGTGTTAATATGATTATGGACAACACTTGTCGTTGATTGGCATCAAGAGTGTGTCATCATTTGGATTCGCTAGGCGATAAGCTCCACTCGAGTAGACTGCCTCTACTACGAAAGTTTGTCTCCATTTGGTTGGTGGAATGACATATTCCAACTCCCTGTACGTTTCCCGATGTCGTTGGTTGTTGTGTCCGTCGAGAGTCTGGTTGTACTGTTCGCAAGTATTATTGGGCTATCAAATAGTGGTTGAGACAGTTGTCTTCTCTTCAGAGCTACTGTGAGGAGTTGTTGGTGCGGTGTCATCTGCTGCGAGAGACATGCAAGACTTGCCAATAGCTTCGAAAGGGCTTGAGTCCTATTGCTTTAGCCATTGATGGGATAAGACCCATGGATTTTGGAAGTAGAGTTGACTACCCCATACTCCCTTTCAAGATAGGGGTTAGGCAGTGGCCTTTTTATGTTTTGACTTCAGAGTCAAAACACCTGCTTCAATTAGCGCTCGGATTTTGTCCTTAAGGACATTACACCTGCAAGTAGGATGAGCAACCATCCTATGGAAAAGACAATAGTTGGGATCATTCATTTGTCCCACTTCGTCTGCGCGTCTAGCCTCTGGCAACTTGAGCTTGTTGCCTTTATTGAGCAAGTGAAAAAGTATCATCACATGCTTATCTTTGAAGGAGTATTGCCTCTGATACTCCTTAGTTTCAGACACTCCCACTGTCAAAGTATCAGTATCGAAAGATTCAGTCATGTCATGGCCTTTGCTGTTGATTCTCCACCTGCTTTTGAGGGACTTAAACTTTTTAGCCAATTTCTCAGCTATTTCAGCTTGTTCAACAAGTTCCTTCCATATGTGAGCCTTGACAGCTCCCATGCAAACTTCCATCTTGTCAAGGAAGTTATATCTACATGTTTGAAGTAACATAAGTAAAGGCATGCCTGGAGGGCACATGAGAGAGAGGTTACGGAATCTCTTTATGTAATCCCGTACAAATTCTTCTCCTTTCTGGACTGCCGAAAGGAGTGTGTCCATGGTCACTTTGGTATCATCCTCATAGAATCGGGACAGAAATCGGGTTTCCAAGTCGAGCCAGGAATTGAAAGAGTTCGCAGGGAGATCTTGAACCAATCAAAGGCTACCCCCTTGAGGGTGCCAATGAATAGTCTGGCCATGATAGTATCATCAGCTACTACATTACCAGTTTGCGATCGAAAGTAGTAAATATGCTGATTTGGCGAGCTCTTGCCATCATACAAGTGCAGCGTTGGTGGCTTGAACTTTGGCGGATATGAGACTGAATCCCATTCAAAAGGGTAAGGATGGACTGCCCCTACTTTCTTTAGTTCATCCCTTTGGGCCAGGGATGCAATCTGAGCTTGGATATCTTTGATTACTTTGGCATCGATTGAAGTGCCCTCCTTTGAATGCTCGGTCTTGGGAGGTTCATTATTATTGTTCTCCTCATTTTCGTGATTACTACTGGTTGTGTTATCATTGTTTCGATTTGTCAGGAGCTGAGTCAACATTTGTTGAATGTTGTCCAAGGCTTCTTGGTGGGCCTTGAAAGTCTGCTCCTGTGCCTCCATGAGGCGACGGAGATCATCATCGTTGTTGTTATCAGCCATGTTAGTTAATATGAACCCTGCCTGCACAGAGCTGATGGTGGTGGAGGAAGCATAGCCACTGGCTTCTTCTTCATCATCGGATCATTGGAAGTGGTGTCTCAATGGTTCTGGCAATATAGATTCTGAGGAAGAAGGCTGTCTATAATTATAGGGTATTACTACCATAGAATGAGTACCTTGGAAGGCACCCTTTTGTTCAACCAGAACCTGACCTAGGCCGGGGCTATAGTTAGGCCTGGAGAACTGAGTGAGGGAGTGCGAACCCCCTGTTTCCTACTTTGAGATCGTAGTTGATTCCTTCCTCTGCTTATCATATTGGCAGAGGCAGTTGTAGGGTGAAAACCCTTTGTGACTTTCTTTTGAGAGTTAGTCTCTTGAAAGATTGGACTGATAATTGGTTAAAAACTGATTGCTGATTTAAAGGAGATGTAGTGGAGAATGACCCCAAGCAACAGTGAATAGAATTATTGTCACTAGTTGATATCCCGCTTGTCTACACTGGGTGGCGAGATGTGAACTGGCTCTTTGGAACAAAGTTTCCTCTTGTTGCTCAGATAATCCAGCAAGTCTGTATTACCTGGACCTAAATGATTCAACACAGAGACTCGAGGAGACTGAAAGTTAGCCCCCTTGGGCTAAGAAACCCTTGACTTAGCCTTGAAGGCTTTCTTTTTTGCTATAGGTGAAGCTTGGATAGCTTCCCCTGAAAGAGTTCGCAAGGCGAAGCTATTGTTTTACCTTTGCCTTTGAAGTCAAGCTTAACTCTGCTGCACAAAGCTCTTCCTTTAAGCTTGGTTGTCACCCCCGCTTCCCAAAATACGCTGGAGCGGAGATGCGACACGAGTCGGCAACGCATATACGTAAGGAAAATACCTACACGCTAAGCCTTAAGTAACCCGAAACAAGCTATAAATCTAACTGAAATAAATGATGATTACTGCAACACCACATATAAGCAACCACGCATGATATCATATGAATCAAGACTGGAATAACAACTGAACTGATATAACAAGAATCAGGAAATAATACGAAGGTTAGAAAGATAAGAGTACCAGAATAGAATAGGGAGAAGCTCCATCTATTCGCGAAGCGTACAGTCTCAACGAACACCTGCACAATAGAAACAAACCATCCAATATCTGAACGTGCAAATCCAGGGTCGTTAGAAAGCGACCTGGTGAGTGTGTGTGTAAGGGAAAGCTCGTGCAATAACAATGTGCATAAAGTAATAACAAGAATAACTGCAGATACAAGAAACTAAATAACATGATAAACAACTGAACTGTAGTATAACTGATAACAACATGAATAAAGATATAAGACAACTATCACAACTATAAACTGTCAAAATGTGTAACCTAGTATATGTCACTAGTCTGGTTGGTTATTATTAACCTAACTAATGTAGTACTTAGCTGTGTCCCATACCACAGCCGTTTTCCCACATATCAAACAATGTTATCGTTGTTGTAACTGCCTGCCAATGTAGTGCATGTGTTTTGAAAGAGTACCGTGCATGCCCGGTACCACGGTCTAACGCCCCTGGCACTGAACCAGGACAAGCCGTAAGGCTCTGACAACTGAAGACCACAGCCCCACACGAAAAGACAACTAGTGTGGCGCCGTAATTCGGGCATAGCCCTGACAACTGACAACTGAATAGGTAGCCAGTACTACCCTGGTTCCCCATGGTTGGAACCCACAACTTGGTACCATAAGAAGTCCTTCCAAAATACACGACATGCATCATCAGGTAATTACCCCTGTTCCCCGGGTAATGGTGTCTTTTATTAATAAGCAATCAATGTGATTTAATATGTAGTAGTAACTGATATCTCCAACAACTGCTGATGTCAATATTAGCTGATAATCTGACAACTGACATCTGATATCTGACAACTGTGATATCTGACAACTGTGATATCTGACAACTAATATCTGACATCTGAAATAAGATACTGGAGATATAGCTACTAACACAATGGTGCCACTAACATAATGGTGTCACAAACAACTAGTAACTGGTATAGATACTTGGCAACTACTAATAACTCTGAAATACATCATATAATCACCAACAAATAATCTCACCAACTGATAAGCTGATAACTGCTATCTGGTAACTCTGAAGTACAAGATCAATGATATCGACTTGGTTACTATCACAATAGCTCAATCTCTATTAATTAAAGTAATCAATAACTAACATGAAGCACATGGTATGTCCTCGAGATCAACAAATCAACAAACACCACAATCATGTCTAAATACAAAACATCCTCAAAGAACTGCAATCTAGAATAGTTCACTTATAAGTCAATACCAACAACTTATCTATACTCAATTGATATAATCAGTTGGTACATCTAAGAACTCTAGCATCTAATAATCCAAAGTCGTTTCAACCAACTCATAATTTCAATAGTTACATGATCATCAAGTATCAATTCACATCGAGTAATCTGATACAATAAACTGCTGTTCCAACATATATCAATAACTTGTGCTCAGCCCTCTCACTCTATCAATCTACTCTGATTCCCAAGTCCTCACGAGTTCCCACTTCTATCAAAGACAATCGTAAGATCCCAACACTTGGCAATATAACAGATGCATGTCTAAGAACTATTAAGTCGAGTCAATCCAACCAATATCTATTCCTCGAAATCATAATCTTCCATCTATAGCCAATACATAACTCGAGGGTAAAGTCCACAATCCATAAGGAAGCTAAACATAGCAGTCAGCCTAAGGTTAGTCGACTAGGAGTTAAGTGCAAGTCGACTAGGGAAGAGTTAGTCGACTAATAAATAGGATAAGTCGATAAGGGAAGTGGGTTTGGACTGGGTTAGTCGACTAACAAAATGGCCAAGTCGACTATATAAGGTACAAGTCGACTAATAGGAGAGGAAAGTCGACTAATCTGGCTTACAGTCAACAAACAGAGAGTGAACAACCTTCCTGGGAGGTAATCAAGTCGACTAAAAGGCTTGCTAAGTCGACTAACAGAGGTGTTAGTCGACTAATATATGGTATTAGTCGACTAACATCTCTGCCTGGGCACTTATCTGAGGTACACCAATACTTATTCCCGCATACTATTATATGTATTCATGCTCCTCTCTTGCACACATCAATGTATACAGGTTCTACATTACTCTATACACACATAGAATTACAACTCAATCAAATACATATAAAATGAGAGGAATAGATAGAAGGAGAGTACACTCACAATAGAGGGAAGCTCGGCAATGGAGAGAGGGATGGGGCTCCGGCTTGTTGGTGCTGCTGCTGTTGGAGGCTGTGCGGCAGGGCCTGGAGGAGGACGGGTGTGCCGCTGCGCTGGATCTGCAGGGAACGACCTTCAGTTGCTGTTGTGCTTGCTGCTGTCGGAGTGGAGGGGGCATGGCCTGGGCTGCAGACTGCCGGAGAGCGCTAGACGTTGCTGCGCTGCCGAGGAGGGGAGGTGCCGCCTGCGTGGGCTGTGCGGCATGGTGGAGATCCGGCCATCAAAGGGGAGCTCGGGCTACTGTGCACCCAGGGAAGGGGCTGTGCACAGGAGGGAGGGGGCGGCTGCAAGGGGCCTGGCTTGGGGTGTTGGCTGGAGATGGGCCGGCCATGGAGGCGTGGAGGTTGCACAGGCCGAGTGGGGGGGGGGGGTGGAGGTGCGGCAGCTATCGAGGAGGGTGTGGTCATGGAGGTGCGGCTGTAGATGGGGGGGAGTAGATTAGGGTTAATGATTAGGTTTAGGTTAACAATAGGATTATATATAAGATGGGTTATTGGGTATGGGTTTGAGGTTGGATCCAAATAGATAAATGAGTAATAGGATAAAGGGTATGCTATTGGGTTGAGGGTATAGTCTAATGGGTTCGGGTTTGTGACAACGATTGCGGGTTAGGCTCCCAATAGGTAAATGGGTAGTAGGATAAAGGGTATTGGGTCTTGAATTGGATTTGGGTAATGAATATAGGATCAGATAACAGGTATAAGGACAAGGGATAAAGCATGAATAAAAATCAAGGGAAAGGAAATATCTTAAATACCACTACAAAATAATAATCCAATATTAACAATAACATTACTTAACCAAAATAATAATAATGATGCCAATAACATTACATGGTCATACTAATAATAGTAAATAACAGTAACAATAGCAACACTAATAGTGGTAATCACTAATATTAATAACAACTGCTACTAAAATAAGTAGTAACAATAATAATAAATCAAGTTGATTAAATAAAAATAACTAGTAAATCAAATAGGGAAAAGAAAATATGGTATTTCTAATCAGGGGTCTTACATTGGTGCTTCATTTTAGCCTCGTGGCTAAGATCCTTAGCAATTAGTGCTTTAGTCCTAGCCTCGCGGCTAAAAACGTTTTTAGCACTTAGTGCTGTCAATGAGAGAAATGCTAAATTAGAAATGCTATTAGCATACAGATGTGCTTTGGCTTTAGCCTTTGTGACGCCCCGATCCCGCGGGTACGGAGACGTCACTACGACGCATATACGCAGGTCGAAAATACCCTCACGTATATACGCTAAGCATTAGTACAGGCAAGAATCAGAGGCGGAAGCACAGTGGTAATATACATTCTAACACAAAATAGTACAAGTACATGGCCATCACAGAGAGTGATACAATATTACAGAAATATTACATCACCAGAAGATACAAAAGTACAATACATGAAGAGATATACAAGAGAGGTGCTCACGAGTAGCAAGAAAGGTCTCGAGAGCCAAACAGGAAAGGAACTGGGAGGAAGAGCTGCGGCGATGATCCAAGCTTCTGCTGCACTCCGATCATCATGGAAGGATCCGCTGCGCACTCTGATCAGCTACAGTAAGGTCACCAAGGTCCGGTCTCTAGGATCTGGACATGAGAATCCAGGGTTGTCAGACGCAACTCGCGAGTACATATAATGAAGCCAAATGATGTGCATAACAGATATACGTGTACATGATCAAGTGATGTGATCCAAGTATGCAGATACAAGTAATAACAAATGACATAACAGAATTTAAAGGAACGACAGTAAATCATATATATCGATGAATCTGAAACGGACATGGAAGGTAGTATGAAGAGCATAGGTACATATAAACATGCGGTAAATAAGTTAAATCTGCGATAAATACAAGTATGGACAAAACTAGTTGTACAAGCTCAGATTATGGGTTCACGGGACTGATACGTCAAGGGGATAATCCAAACAAGGAAACCCTCATCTATATACCACATATCTCATGTCGCCATCATCTGAGTTTATACAACTTGAGTTGCCCTAAGAGTAACAGAACTATAGTGTGTCTAGAGTAATCATCATGTGTCATAAAGTAAGGTGTCAACTCAGGGAATAACACTATAACTGGAAAATATAAAGGTGCCGTATTTTAAGTTATACAATAATAATAATTAGTACGGTTTGATATTTCAATCGCCTCCTTACCAGCGCCTCACATCACCGATAGTCCATACTAGAGCTCGCACTCTTTAGAACTTACCTGGGTCTGATATGTGAGTACCAGGACCCGAACAAAGGAGAGACCAAATATCACACGTTCCTAATATTATTACTGTTTGGTTGTTATGTTCTTATGTTATTCTTGTCCCTTTCCCACCGGCGTCCCATAACACCGACAGTTCACGCTAGAGCCCGCACTTTCAGTAGAACTCATCCGAACTCCGATATGCAGGTACCATTATTCGAATAGGGGAGAGACCAAATAACACATGCTCCAGGAGTTATCATTGTACAAGTATGTGTGGGTGTTAATATGCACTGAGGATGCTTATCACGCTAACACCAGGCGGCACAGGCAGGAGGGAGAAAGTAGCCCTACAGATTCAAGAGGTGGCCCCCACTACATGTGTGGTGTGACACTTTGCCCCAGTGGCACTTTGCTCTAAGGGTCGATACAGGAGGTAGCCCCACAGATTCAAGAGGTGGCCCCCACAGATTCAAGAGGTGGCCCTCACCACGTGTGTGGTGTGGTACTTTGCTCTGTGTGGCACTTTGCTCTGTGTGGGAAATGGATTCTAGAGGTGGCCCCCACAGATTCAAGAGGTGGCCCCCACCACGTGTGTAGTGTGGCACTTTGCTCCGTGTGGCACTTAGTTCCATTCAGGAACCGCCGGACGCTAGCACGATTGTGGGATACATCCTCGTCATCCCGACACCAAGCATGCTCTGCCGGACGCCGGTCTGATTGTGCTATTAACAAGAGTAACAGTACAGGGGACATGAGTACAGGAGATACAGGAGTTCAGGAGTACAGGGGTACCAGAGGTCTGGTCACATAATAATCATGAATATGCCAGGTAATACATGTATCAATGTCAAGTATAACATGTCAAGTACCGGTGTTATATATCATGTGTCAAGTATAGCATGACAAGTACCGGTGTCTGATATCAAGTGTCAAGTATAGCATGGCAAGTACCGGTACCGGGTATCATGTGTCAAATATAGCATGGCAAGTACCAGTATCTGGTATCATATGTCAAATATAGCATGGCAAGCACCGGTGTCAGGTATTAGATGTTAAATATAGCATGGCAAGTACCGGTGTCAGGTAACGTAGGTCAAATATAGCATGGCAAATACCGGTGTCAGGAATCATATGTCAAATATAGCATGGCAAGTACCAGTGTCAAGTATTATGTGTCAAATATGAAAAACACCTAGAGGGGGGGTGAATAGGTGTAAATGCTAATCTATAAACTAAATGCGCTAAATGCGGAAGCTTAAAAATAATATTGCAACACACTTAATACAACCAACAAGTGTAGCCGAATTCCCCGTGAAGGGCTCTGGACTAACTCCTCTTGATTCCCCTAAATATGGGTTGAGGTGCTATATGAAGCTCTTGTGGTTAAGTACAAGTGAGGCACACACACAAGCATATAAGATGAATAGGCAATATGAATATATGCAAGACACAACACAAGCAAATATGATATGAAGCTAAGAATGATGCTTTGCACAATATAAAGAGAGAGAAGGTTAGAGAGACAATGGATCAAACGCTAACAATAAGATATGTTTCGAGGTTCGAGCCCCTAGCTCTACATCCCCGCCTTCACCACCGTGAAGGATTTCCAATCCACTATCTCCCACCGAGGGAACCTCCACCGAGGAGGATTTGTTACAACAATGGAGTACCGAACTCCTCTCTCAAATACTGCCTCACAACCGAGGGGTAGGCCTGTAGCCAAACAACAACCAATCTACCTCACACTTGAGGGATACAAACCAAACTCCACCTCTCACTAGAGGGAGCAAACCAACCAACTCAACCTCTACCAAAGAGGGAGCAAACCAAACACCCAATCAACCTCTACCAAAGAGGGATACAACAAAAGCAAGGGTGTACAACTTGGAGGCTACAACAACCTCAAGCAATCTCTTTTCCACAAAACAAAGATCCTAATAGATTAGGATAGAAGATATAGCTCAAGTGTGAAAAACTAGGTGTTTGGAAAACAAGGACTCAAAGAAATAATCTTGGGAAAACTCTTGAAGATAATGGAAATGAAGAACAAACACAAATCTCCCAAAATACTATTTTGTTTGATTTTCCCAAAAACCTAAAATAAATAAGATTGGAAGTTTAAAGCCCAAAAATACTTTTGAAAAACTTGTTTTTAATACTAGGGAAACAACAATTTTTCTCTTGTAAAAACCTTAGCCAAAATCCCAAAGGAATGGGGTTTATATAGGCCAAAACAGAAACTAGCCGTTAGGCTGATCTGGCAGGGCCAACGGTTAGAAATGTGACCGTTGGGGCGACCCGGTCGACCGCACGGCCGACCGCCCAGATACAGAGAGCAGACTCTCTGTTCTGGTCGGCCGCCCGGCAGACCGCCCAGATACAGAGAGCAAAGCTCTCTGATCCGGTCGGCCGCCCGGCCGACCGTCCCTGTATCTGCCAAACGTGCACAAGCCTGTGCACGTCGGTCGACCGCAAGGGTCGACCGGCCTTTGGTGCGGTCGACCCTTGCGGTCGACCGACCTGGCCTGTCAGCCACAGTCATGGGTCAGAAACTGGGGTTAAAATAATTTTAGAAAATCTTTTAAGTCTTTGTAAAATTACCCAAAAATAGTTTTATCATTTTGCATTGATATATAAACATGTGATAAAAATTTCAACTCAAATATCAAGCAATTTGAACTATTTTTGTGTCTTATCATTATTACCAAAAACCAAAACTTGTATTTTATCAAACTTTGATTTTTCAATAAGGAAATCTGATTTTTCCTAAAACTCATGAATAGACATATCAAAATAAGTTTGTTTAAGATATAAAGCATGTATGTATATCGAACACATCTAATATACATAAAAACTATTTAAACTTGTTTTGATCTAAACTATTCATGAAAATCAAATCCAAACATAAAACTTGTGTGTGTTGTGCACTTGAGCATATCAACTATTCTTATCTTTACAAATGGATCTAAACACACTAAACACTAGGATACCTAAGTCTTCTTGATGATCTTCATCTTCAAGTTGACTCGATCCCAAACCGTGATCCACCGAGCTAGGCTATGTATGATCTTGATGCTCGGGCCCTGGAATCACTTGTGAAAGCTTCCAAACTCCTCTTTTTCAAGCAATCACCAATTAATATCTTGATTAAAGATCTGAGACTAAAATCACAAGATTATTAGTAAACATAACTACATGAGTTAATCATCATCAAAACTAGAGAGGAAGCCCTCTGGGCCAACAATCTCCCCCTTTTTGATGATGACAAAACTCATGGAGTTATATATGCATGGATTAAAGTTAAGCTTCAAAGAAGCTCCCCCTTAACTTATGCATAAACAAATAAACATAATAAATATGCAATGAAGGCTCTTAAACATGAATGCATAGAATGCATAAACAATAAAATGGTTCTAGATACCAATGAAATGTTCAAAAACAAAACATGCTCTAGATACCAATTAAAATTAAACTAAGATAAACTTAATATATGCAAAAACCATAAATATGCATATAAACTCACAATCTTTCTCCCCTTTTTGTCAATCATCAACAAAGGGGTAAACAATCAAAACAAAACAAAATTTTCTCACCCTTTTTAATACAAAGAATCAATCATCAATAAAGGGTAAAGGCAAAACTAAATTAATAATTTTTCTCCCCCTTTTTGTCTAAAACAAAAACAAAACCAAATAGGGGTGACAATCAATTAAGATATCAATTGAAAATATGTCAAAGAAGCATCTTGATACCAATTGAAAGTAAACATAGATCAATAAATGGCATATGCTATATACATTCATGAAAAGGAAGATGTAAAGCTTCCCTACATAGATACATTACATGAAGGAGGGATGACAAGCCCTAATTCACATAACGTACACTATGCAATGCATAAGAGGAGATGTGAAGCTCCCCCTACACGCGTGTATCACATAAAGAAGAGATAGTCAAGCTCTTCAATACAAGATACACTCATCATGAATCTATATATAGAAGAGATGTTAAGCTCTCCTTGCATATAGTCAATACAAATCAAAACTTTTGTATTTATTTTCTTTAAACAAAATTTTGAGATACCAAATTAAAACATTCAAATAAACATCTTGATATCAAAAGAAATATATTTCCTTTATAAGTATATGATATCAAAAGAAATGACTATTTTCTATCATAAAGCAAGGGAGTGAAAATACAAATACCAATTGAAATATGAAAATCGAATTTTCTCCCCCTTTATGAAATACCAACAAAGTACATGCATAAGCTTGTTATAAGAAACCAATTGAAAATTGAATCAATTGAAACAAAGTTGAAGCTCAAGGTGTTGGGTTATGCTAAGCTTGAGTAAACAAAATATATATGTATGAAAAATAGATACCAATTGAAATTGATATTCTTTTAGAATTGAAAAACATACATACATACAAACATATATGAGTGTACAAGAAAGGTCAAAATTGATACCAATTGAAAGAATTTAATGATACCAATTGAAACAACAATAATGATCAAGTGTATACATCATATAACTATACCTTCCAACCAAGTTCAAGATTAAAATGATTTTCACGTAAAGCATACATGAACATGATCTCCCATCCGTCCGCCCGTGAAAGGTAGGGGTTTTCAAAATTAGGTTTGAAAAATAAAGTATGTTTGAAAAACTCTACCATATGAAGAATACCGTAACTAGTTATGTGAAAAATTTGAAAACTAGTACGAAATCCTTCAAGCAAGGAATAAAAAAAATTTTTCATGAAAACATGAAATCCACAAAATAATCAACACTCTAAGCCAATTAAGCATAAATATGACTCATGAAAACAAACACATGAGTAAATATGAAAGGTGAGTGTACAAATACAATGTGAAGATCATAATCATGAAAGATGGACAATAAGCTCAATATTCCTTGAAACAAGAAAACGTGAAATCATCAAAACTATTTAATCTTCAAGGTATATGTATGTCCTATACAAACTAAGGTATACATACATATCCAAACACAACGAGTCCACAAAGATATATGCATGAAGGCACGTGGCTCAAAAGGATGTATATGTATAAACAATAGTTTGGATAGACATATACATGAAGTTAAACAAAAATCATAAAACAATTCTAAAAAGGGAATACAAGTTTAAAATGCATGGATCATCAAAACTAGACTATACTAGCACATCTAATGGGAACAAATAAGCATTCAAGCTCAAACATATATAGATTTATTTGTGGCCCACTATATGTGCAAGTATAAATCCTAGTCTTAATGAAAACTAACATTTAAACTAGTAATCAAGGCATGAAGCATCATAAACAAGACAAAAATAATCATGATAAACAAAAACATGATTATTATGCAAATCCACATGTTATTAAACTTATGATAAACATGATAGCTAAACAAATGGTGAGAACACAAAATATGGGTCCATATAAACATGGGTGTCTCAAAAGGCTATACATGCATGTCAATGGTCTAATAATCATGGCATTTTCATAATAATCTAAAAACAACAAAACATGCTATAAAACAAATGATATGAAAGCATGTAAATAAACGGGAGTTAGAGATCGATACCAAAACCGATGAAGGCATCTCTCTAGTCTCCAAACCAAGGTGGTCCTCCCACCAACCATCCCTTGAAAGTGATGCATCCAAATAATCATCATGAGGCTCGGAACGCATCCACCCAAGGTACCTATACTCTCACGTCATGTGAGAGCCCACACCTACATCATAAACAAGAGGGGTGGTCTTTGGTACCCATATCTTATTGGGTCCAAGGGGGTTAGTACCTTCTCTAACCCAAACAAAATTATTTGCTAAATTTGAAGTATGTATTCTATCATAACAAAATTTAGCAATGTGGCACATACGTCCACAATGTGTACATGTGTACACATGAGCATACGTGTGATGGTGTCCGTGAGGAGTATGTGTATGCCGTGATGGGTGTGCATGAATAGATGGAACTTATTTCTTTCGAAACAAAGATTCCAAACGTGTATGGCCCACAACACATTGGCTCAAAGTGGAGCCCAAACAATCTACACTCTTCTTAAGCATGGATATATCATTATCAATCAAAGAAGAAGTGTGGCATGTAATAGGTGAAGTGTGTGATACTACCCTAGCATGGAAAACATGAGAATCAATTTTATTTTGCAAAGAATTATTTTTCTTTAAACAAACATCTAATTCATTAGAAATAGAAATTATTTTGTTTTTCAAAGCAACATTCTCTTTTAAAACAAAATCAACTTTTGAAGTTAAAACTTTATTATTCTTCAAAACATCATTACAATCATTTTTAGATTTAAAAATTCATTTTCTTTTAGTGTAAGATCAAGTTGAGATCTCAATGAATCCCTTTCATTATAGACCTCAACCTTCTCTTGCAAAACATTATTAAGTCTAGAATGCAAACTTTTATTTTCATTGTCAAGGCCTAGACTTTTCTTTTTCAAAATTTTATATTTTTCAGACTTTTTTTTTCAAAATTTTATATTTTTCAAACAATTTTTCTCAAACAATAGATAGTTCTTCATTCAAAGCATGGGCATCAACATAATCATCACATGAAGAACTAGAATCAAAACTATCTAGTTGAGTTTCCGATTGTACCTCAAGGGAGCATTCCCTTGGATCATATGGCATTGTTATGGCTCGGATTCTCCACTAGATTCCTCCTCATGTTGGATTGGCATTTGAAACTCGGAGGTGGTGGTGGTTGACAACATATTCCATACTGCAAATGCGGAATCAAAGTTAGAAGCAAGCATAAGATATTCTTTATTTAATGTGCTTCTAATGGCCTCAAGGGCTTGTGCATTTGGCCCCTATATGCTTGCGGTCACCAAGATAACATCTCTTGGTAGCGGCAAGGAAAACATGCAAACCTAGGGTCTTTAGGTACATGGACATCCTATACTTTCAAACAACAATGTTGGAAGGATAAAGCTAGGTGGGGTCATGAAGTCCATGGTAAACTATATGAGTGTGCAAGCAAGCAAATGCAAATAATAGATTAGCAAACAAGGGATCTCACTCCTAGGATGTTAAGCCTAAAGTATCAGGAGCGTTGGCTCTGATACCAATTGAAAAACACCTAGAGGGGGGTGAATAGGTGTAAATGCTAATCTAGAAACTAAATGCGCTAAATGCGAAAGCTTAAAGATAATATTGCAACACACTTAATACAACCAACAAGTGTCGCCGAATTTCCCGTGAAGGGCTCTAGACTAACTCCTCTTGATTCCCCTAAATATGGGTTAAGGTGCTATATAAAGCTCTTGTGGTTAAGTACAAGTGAGGCACACACACAAGCATATAAGATGAATAGGCAATATGAATATATGCAAGGCACAACACAAGCAAATATGATATGAAGCTAAGAATGATGCTTTGCACAATATAAAGAGAGAGAGGGTTAGAGAGACAATGGATCAAACGCTAACAATAAGATATGTTTCGAGGTTCGAGCCCCTAGCTCTACATCCCCGCCTTCACCACCGTGAAGGATTTCCAATCCACTATCTCCCACCGAGGGAACCTCCACCGAGGAGGATTTGTTACAACAAGGGAGTACCGAACTCCTCTCTCAAACACCGCCTCACAACCGAGGGGTAGGCCTGTAGCCAAACAACAACCAATCCACCTCACACTTGAGGGATACAAACCAAACTCCACCTCTTACTAGAAGGAGCAAACCAACCAACTCAACCTCTACCAAAGAGGGAGCATACCAAACACCCGATCAACCACTACCAAAGAGGGATACAACGAAAGCAAGGGTGTACAACTTGGAGGCTACAACAACCTCAAGCAATCTCTTTTCCACAAAACAAAGATCCTAATAGATTAAGATAGAAGATATAGCTCAAGTGTGGAAAACTAGGTGTTTGGAAAACAAGGACTCAAAGAAATAATCTTGGGAAAACTCTTGAAGATAATGGAAATGAAGAACAAACACAAATCTCCCAAAATGCTATTTTCTTTGATATTTCCAAAACCTAAAACAAATAAGATTGGAAGTTTAAATCCCAAAAACACTTTTGAAAAACTTGTTTTTAACACTAGGGAAACAACAATTTTTCTCTTGTAAAAACTTTAGCCAAAATCCCAAAGGAATGGGGTTTATATAGGCCAAAATAGAAACTAGCCGTTAGGCTGATCTGGCAGCTTGACAGGCCTAGCGGTCGGCCGGCCGGCCGACCGTCAACGGTCAGAAATGTGACCGTTGGGGCAACCCGGTCGACCGCACGGCCGACCGCCCAGATACAGAGAGCAGACTCTCTGTTCTGGTCGGCCGCCCGGCCGACCGCCCAGATACAGAGAGCAAGGCTCTCTGATCCGGTCGGCCGCCCGGCCGACCGTCCCTGTGTCTGCCAAACGTGCACAAGCCTGTGCACGTCGGTCGACCGCAAGGGTCGACCGGCCTTTGTTGCGGTCGACCCTTGCGGTTGACCGACCTGGCCTGTCAGCCACAGTCCTAGGTCAGAAACTTGGGTTAAAATAATTTTAGAAAATCTTTTAAGTCTTTGTAAAATTACCCAAAAATAGTTTTATCATTTTGCATTGATATATAAACATGTGATAAAAATTTTAACTCAAATATCAAGCAATTTGAACTATTTTTGTGTCTTATCATTTTTACTAAAAACCAAAACTTGTATTTTATCAAACTTTGATTTTTCAATAAGGAAATCTGATTTTTCCTAAAACTCATGAATAGACATATCAAAATAAGTTTGTTTAAGATATGAAGCATGTATGTATATCGAACACATCTAATATACATAAAAACCATTTAAACTTGTTTTGATCTAAACTATTCATGAAAACCAAATCCAAACATAAAACTTGTGTGTGTTGTGCACTTGAGCATATCAACTATTCTTATCTTTACAAATGGATCTAAACACACTAAACACTAGGATACCTAAGTCTTCTTGATGATCTTCATCTTCAAGTTGACTCGATCCCAAACCGTGATCCACCGAGCTAGGCTATGTATGATCTTGATGCTCGGGCCCTGGAATCACTTGTGAAAGCTTCCAAACTCCTCTTTTTGAAGCAATCACCAACTAATATCTTGATTAAAGATCTGAGACTAAAATCACAAGATTATTAGTAAACATAACTACATGAGTTAATCATCATCAAAACTAGAGAGGAAGGCCTCCGGGCCAACAAAATATAGCATGGCAAATACCAGTGTCAGATATCATGGGTCAAATATAGCATGACAAGTACCGGTGTCAGGAATCATGGGTCAGATATAGCATGGCAAGTACAAGTGTATACATGTCAGGGTCAGGTAACTAATATGTCAGTGAGAGTCACAACATCAAATATCAGGTATCAACCGGTCACATAACAAGGTACAGAGAACTGTATAAACATTTCATACTCTTCACAATCATTTTATAACAATAATAATTTAGTCTATAATTTAGCTATGCGGAGCTGAGTAAAGCGGGAGCAGATCTAGACATACCCGGTATAATACCGGTTCGACAAAATCTAATAATGGTCGGAAGCTATTTATAAAGCATGATAATCATTTATATAACATATACTAACTTGCATAAAGAGACATCATATATTAAAGGCCAAAGAATAATTATTAGACATGAAATGATGGTAATAAAGTAAGAAATGTCAAAGAAATGTACTCGCCTAGCACCGGACGAAATACTGAGAAAATTCGAAAAAATCCGCGAGCACGTTCAAGGAAGCTACTAGCCCATATATATATAAATATACAAATATAATATATATATATATATATATATATATATATATATATATATATATATATATATATATATATATAAATATTAGAGAGGGAATGAGAGAAGGGAATGAGAGAGGAGAGAGAGAGGAGAGAGAAAGTTGTAGGAAGGGGAGAGAGAGAGTAGGAGAGAGAGTATAGGGTATTTTTAGAAAAGGATTTAGGAATTTAAATGGGGAGGGGTATGATTGTAAATATAGGGGAGTAATTTGAGGTTGAGGTAGAGGGTATTTTAGGGATGTGAGAAAAAGTGGTATATTTGGAAAGAATAAAAGAAGGAAAGAAGGAAAGAAAAGAAAGAAAGAAAGAAGAAAGGAAGAAAATGGAAATGGGGGGTGCCCACCGCCGGGGGCCGGCCCACCACCGGCGGCGCCGCCGGGGAGCGCGCGCACGGTCTAGGGCCCGGGGAGGAGATGGGAGGTTGGTGAGTGTTGGTTGAGGTTGTTGTTTGATGTTGAAGGAGGTGGTGTTGGTGGTGGTTGATGGTGGTGGTTGGTGGTGATTGGTGGTGGTGGGAAGTTGGAGGAGGAGGAGGAGATGATAGGGTGGAGGTGGAAGTGGAGGATTTGGGTGGAATTGGTGGTGGATTTTGGAGAAGAAGAAGAAGAAGTGTTGGGTTATGTTGAAATTGGAAGAAAGGAGAGAGAAATTGGAGATGGTGAAAATAGGGAAGGGAAGTGGGGTGGTTGGGGGTGCGGCGGTGGTGGCTAGGGCGCCGGCGGTGGTGGCCTAAGTGGTGGAGGCGGCGGTTAAGGTAGGGGAGAGAGAGGTTGTGGGTTGGTGGAATTGAGAAGATGAAGGTGGAGATATGGAGAAAAATGAAGGAAGGAAAGAAGGGAAATTTAAAGGAAGGAGGAGAAGGAAGTATGATGAAAGGGGATGGGGGTGGGCTGCTGTTGCAGCCCATTATGCTCTGTTCTTGGCTGCGGTTGCGGGAGCAGGCGGCGGGTGCAGTGCAGGGGGAAGAAGTCAAAGGGAAAAAAGAAAGAAAAAGAAAGAAGATTAAAGAAAAGGAAAAAAAATAAGAAAAAAGAAAATAAAACAGTTTAAAATTTTATTATTAACTAATGTATTTATTATAATTTTTGGAAGTACAAAGTAGGGGCGTAGAGAAGGAAAAAGCAAGAAAAGAAATCATCGGTAAAAATATTGTTATTTTAATAGGGCGAAAATTCGACTATTTCAGAAACATTCCAAAAAATTCTCAAAGATAGCAAATATTATTTTAAGATGCTTGATGAAATTAGATTTAAGAAATTCAATTTAATTTTCAAATTAAAAATCTTAGAACCTTCCGGCGATACCGGCCGACACCAGAATCGGTCAAATTTTGCTAAATTTAGAAAAATTTTAAAAAATTTATTTAGGTAGAAAATGAAATTTTAAGAAGTAACGTGAAAGCCATTTTTTAAAATTCAAACCCATTTGAAAACTAAAAATCCGGGAATCGATCGGCATCGAATCGGTCAGCGATACCCACCGACACCAGTTTTGGAGATTTTGCAAAAAAATTCTGAAAATTTTAGAAAATCATAAAAAATCTAAAATATGAAAAATAGTGTCTGAAACTGAAACCAGTCAATCGGATTACTAGAAAGGTCAAATCGGGCGGTATGTCAGTATCGGTTTCCCGGTCCAAGTCAGGGCTGACTCTAAGATTGAGAATCCGGATCCGATACCAAAAATATGAGAAATCACGACTTAAAAACTAATATTGGAAGAAAATTGCAATAATATGATCGAAAAGGTCAGGACACGTATCTGGGTACGTATCCCGGGAATGGGGTGCTACAATCTACACACCTAACAAAAATTTCGTCCTCGAAATTTCTATAAGGAGGGAGATGAACATGGAAGAGATTACAGTCAATGATGATAATATGATAAACTGGTAAGGATAAGGGAAATTACCAACTCAAGACACAAAATATCTGAGTTGATCAAAGGAATGACGGGAAGAAGCTGAAAGGAAAAAGATAGAAGGATCTCAAGATCCAAGGAAAAGATTACGAGGAAGGAAAAGATAACACCGTACTTGCGATTGGAATGTATATTCAAGACTAATGCTCTACAGCTGCAGATTAATACATCATTAATCTGTCAACTGATTGTACTGAGGATGTTAGAACCTAGGCTCTGATACCACCCTATGACGCCCCGATTCCGCGGGTACGGAGACGTCACTGCGACGTATAAACGCAGGTCGGAAGTACCCTCACGTATATACACTAAGCATTAGTACAGGCAAGAATCAGAGGCGAAAGTACAGTGGTAATATACATTCCAACAAAATAGTACAAGTACATGGTCATCACAGAGAGTGATACAATATTACAGGAATATTACATCACCAGAAGATACAAAAGTACAATACATGAAGAGATATACAAAAGCTGAGAGGTGCTCATGAGCAGCAAGAGAGGTTTCGAGAGCCAAACAGGAAAGGAACTGGGAGGAAGAGCTGCGGCGATGATCCAAGCTTCTGCTGCACTCCGATCGTCACGGAAGGATCCGCTGCGCACTCTAATCAGCTACAGCAAGGTCACCAAGGTCCGGTCTCTAGGATCTGGACATGAGAATCTAGGGTTGTCAGACGCAACCCGCGAGTACATATAACGAAGCTAGATGGCGTGCATAACAGGTATACGTGTACATGATCAAGTGATGCGATCCAAGCATGCAGATACAAGTAATAGCAAATGACATAAGAGAATTTAAAGGAACGACAGTAAATCATATATATCGATGAATCTGAAACTGAAAATATGCATGGAAGGTAGTATGAAGAACATAAGTACATATAAACATGAGGTAAATAAGTTAAACATGCGATAAATACAAGTATGGACAAAACTAGTTGTACAAGCTCAGATTATGAATTCACGGGACTGATACGTCAAGGGGATAATCTAAACAAGGAAACCCTCATCTATATACCACATATCTCATGTCGCCATCGTCTGAATTTATACAACTTGAGTTGCCCTAAGACTAACAGAACTATAGTGTGTCTAGAGTAATCATCATCTGTCATAAAGTAAGGTGTCAACTCAGAGAATAACATTATAACTGGAAAATATAAAGGTGCCGTATTTTAAGTTATACAATAATAATTAGAACCGTTTGATATTTCAATCGCCTCCCTACTAGCGCCTCACATCACCGACAGTCCATACTAGAGCTCGCACTCTGTAGAACTTACCCGTCTCTGATATGTCAGTACCAGGACCGAACAAAGGAGAGACCAAATATCACACGTTCCTAATATTATTACTGTTTGGTTGTTATGTTCTTATGTTATTCTTGTCCCTTTCCCACCGGTGTCCCACAACACCGACAGTTCATGCTGGAGCCCGCACTTCCAGTAGAGCTCATCCGAACTACGATATGCAGGTACCATTATTCGAATAGGGGAGAAAACAAATAACACATGCTCCAGGAGTTATCATTGTACAGGTATGTGTGGGTGTTAATATGCACTGAGAATGATTATCACGCTAACACCAGGCGATACAGGCAGGAGGGAGAAAGTAGCCCTACAGATTCAAGAGGTGGACCCCACAGATTCAAGAGGTGGCCCCCACCACGTGTGTGGTGTGGCACTTTGCTCCATGTGGCTCTTTGCTCTGAGGGTTGATACAGGAGAGCCCCACAGAGTCAAGAGGTGGCCCCCACCACGTGTGTCATGTGGCACTTTGCTCTGTGTGGCACTTTGCTCTGTGTGGGGAATGGATTCTAGAGGTGGCCCCCACAGATTCAAGAGGTGGCCCCCACCACGTGTGTAGTATGGTACTTTGCTCCGTGTAGCACTTAGTTCCATTCAGGAACCGCCGGACGCTAGCACGATTGTGGGATACGTCCTCGTCATCCCGACACCAGGCATGCTCTGCCGGACGCCGGTCTGACTGTGCTATTAACAAGAGTAACAGTGCAGGGATATGAGTACAGGAGATACAGGAGTTCAGGAGCACAGGAGTTCAGGAGTCAGGGGTACCAGAGGTCTGGTCACATAATAATCATGAATATGCCAGGTAATACAGGTGTCAGGTGTCAAGTATAACATGTCAAGTACCGGTGTTATATATCATGTGTCAAGTATAACATGACAAGTACCGGTGTCTGATATCAAGTGTCAAGTATAGCATGGCAAGTACCGGTGCCGGGTTTCATGTGTCAAATATAGCATGGCAAGTACCGGTGTCGGGTATCATATGTCAAATATAGCATGGCAAGTACCGGTGTCAGGTATCATATGTCAAATACAGCATGACAAGCACTGGTGTCAGGTATCATATGTTAAATATAGCATGGCAAGTACCGGTGTCGGATATCATAGGTCAAATATAGCATGGCAAATACCGGTGTCAGGAATCATAGGTCAAATATAGCATGGCAAGTACTGGTGTCAGGTATCATGTGTCAAATATAGTATGGTAAATACCAGTGTCAGATATCATGGGTCAAATATAGCATGACAAGTACTGGTGTCAGGAATCATGGGTCAAATATAGCATGGCAAGTACAGGTGTATACATGTCAGGGTCAGTTAACTAATATGTCAGTGAGAGTCACAACATCAAATATCAGGTATCAACCGGTCACATAGCAAGGTATAGGAGAACAGTATAAACATTTCATACTCTTCACAACCATTTTTATAACAATAATAATTTAGTCTATAATTTAGCTATGCGGAGCCGAGTAAAGCGGGAGCAGATCTAGACATACCCGGTATAATACCGGTTCGACAAAGTATAATAATGGCCGGAAGCTATTTATAAAGCATGATAATCATTTATATAACATATACTAACTTGCATAAAAAGACATCATATATTAAAAGCCAAATAATAATTATTAGACATGAAATGATGGTAATAAAGTAAGAAATGTCAAAGAAATGTACTCGCCTAGCACCGGACGAAATACCGAGAAAATCCGAAAAAATCCGCGAGCACGTTCAAGCAAGCTACTAGCCCATATATATATATATATATATATATATATATATATATTAAAACATACAATATAAATATATATAAATATTAGAGAGGGAATGAGAGAGGGGAGAGAGGGGAGAGAGAAAGTTGTCAGAAGGAGAGATAGAGTAGGAGAGAGAGAGTATAGGGTATTTTTAGAAAAGGATTTAGGAATTTAAATTGGGAGGGGTATGGTTCTAAATATAGGGGAGTAATTTGAGGTTGAGGTAGAGGGTATTTTAGGGATTTGAGAAAAAGTGGTATATTTGGAAAGAATAAAAGAAAGAAAGAAGGAAAGAAAGAAAGAGAAGAAAGAAAGAAAGAAGAAAGAAAGAAAATGGAAATGAGGGGTGCCCACCGCCGGCGGCCGGCCCACCGCTGGTAGCCTGGTGACGGTGGCGGCGCCGCCGGGGAACGCGCGCGCGGCCTAGGGCCCGGGGAGGAGATGGGAGGTTGGTGGAGTGTTGGTTGAGGTTGTTGTTTGCTGTTGAAGGAGGTGGTGTTGGTGGTGGTTGGTGGTGATTGGTGGTGGTGGGAAGTTGGAAAAGGAGGAGGAGATGATAAGGTGGTGGTGGAAGTGGAGGATTTGGGTGGAATTGGTGGTGGATTTTGGAGAAGAAGAAGAAGAAGAAGTGTTGGGTTATGTTGAAATTGGAAGAAAGGAGAGGGAAATTGGAGATGGTGGAAGTGGGGAAGGGAAGTGGGGTAGTTGGGCGGTGCGGCGGTGGTGGCTAGGGAGCCGGCAGTGGTGGCCTAAGTGGTGGAGGCGACGGTTGAGGTAGGGGAGAGAGAGGTTGTTGGTTGGTGGAATTGAGAAGATGAAGGTGGAGATATGGAGAAAAATGAAGGAAGGAAAGAAGGGAAATTTAAAGGAAAGAGGAGAAGGAAGTATGATGAAAGGGGATGGGTGATGGGCTGCTGTTGCAGCCTATCATGCTCTGTTCTTGGCTGCGGCTGTGGGAGTAGGCGGCGGGTGCAGTGTAGGGGAAGAAGTCAAAGGAAAAAAAGAAAGAAAAAGAAAGAAGATTAAAGAAAAGGAAAAAATAAGAAAAAAGAAAATAAAATAGTTTTAAAATTTTATTATTAACTAATTTATTTATTATAATTTCTGAAAGTACAAAGTAGGGGAGTAGAAAAGGAAAAAGTATGAAAAGAAATCATCGGTGAAAATATTGTTATTTTAATAGGGCAAAAATTCGACTGTTTCAGAAACATTCTGAAAAATTCTCAAAAATAGAAAATATTATTCTAAGATACTTGGTGAAATCAGATTCGAGAAATTCAATTTAGTTTTCAAATTAAAAATTTTGAAACCTTCTGGCAATACCGGCGGACACCAGAATCGGTCAAATTTTGATAAATTTAGAAAAATTCCAAAAAATGTATTTAGATAGAAAATGAAATTTTAAGAAGTAACATGAAAGTTATTTTTGAAAATTCAATCCCATTTGAAAACTAAAAATTCGGGAATCGATCAGCAATGCCAACTGACACCAGTTTTGAAGATTTTGCAGAAAAATTCTGAAAAACTCTAGAAAATCATAAAAAATCTAAAATATTAGAAAACAGTGTCTAAAACTAAAACTAGTCAAATCGGACTACTAGAAAGGTCAAATCGGGCGATATGCCAGTATCGGGTTCTCGGTCCGAGTCAGGGCTGACTCTAAGACTGAGAATCCGGATCCGATACCAAAAACATGAGAAATCACGACTTAAAAACTAATATTGGAAGAAAATTGCAATAATATGATCGTAAAAGTCAGGACACGTATCTGGGTACGTATCCCAGGAATGGGGTGCTACAGCCTTGCTTGATAGGCGAGGTTGAACTCTACAAAGAATAGAATTAGCTTCGCATGGTGAAGCTATTTGAGCACTCAGTGCTTTCGATCTGCCGCTAGTGGCGAGCCCAATACTGCTTAACAGTGCTCTTGACTTGAGCGAAGTTGTAGTAACTTCGCTTCCAGCACCAAATGGTGCTTTAGCTTTAGCCTCCGGCTAAGATCTGCTTCAGTATTGCTAAATAGTGCTGATGATGTAAGTGGGGCTGCAGTGGCCTCACTGTTAGAACAAAGTGCTTTAGCCTTAGCCTCGCGGGATAAGTGAGGCTTAGCTCTATGGAGAGCTGAATTAGTCTTACAGTCAGAGACTATTTTAGCTTCACAGAAAGCTGAATCAAGAGATTTATCTCTAGCCTCGCATGAGATTATGGATTTTGCAATCCACATAGTCTTAGCAGAGGCTGTTTTAGGTTCACAGGGAATCGTTATAGCCTCGCGTACAATGTTAACACATTAGTGTGAGGCTAAGTTAGTCTCTATTGAGGCTGTGTTAGACTCAAACAGAGTCTTAGCCTCGCGTGAGGCTGTGATAGGTTCACAGAGAACCTTACTTGTCTCAATAGAGACTTGCTCTGAGAGGGAACAGAGGGGCCTGGCTACGCTGACTTTCCTGTGCTTACGTACATGTAGGGAACTTGTGCAACCTCTAGAGAGAAGTTGTTCAAACCTCTCTTGGTCAAAGTGAATGACCTGTGTCTCAGCAATAGACCCAAGGGTCTGATCGTCGTATTGCAACACTTGATTCCCAGTAGTGGAGAATGCAATCCCCATCGGAGTCACCATCTTGTTTTTCATTGAAAATCAATATCAGGAAAACTTACAAAAGTTGAGAAAAAGATTACAAGTAATTGAACAAAAATAAAAATTACAAGTTGAACTCTCGTCTGAGATTTCTAGAAGTGTGCTGGTGAAAGTCTGGTCAGCGTGTGACCACTTTGTTCCATTGATGATGCGAGCGATCGATTTTTGAATGCTACTACTTGGGAATTCTTTCTCGCCTGATTTTAGGGATTCCTTGAAAGAGAAAGATCTTAGGGTTTTAGCACCCTGAATTTATCCTTGTAGGATTAGAGAAATGATTCTCTGAATTCTTGAAAGCGAGAGAGTAGATCTCTTGTTAGCTTAAGCTTTGAAGCCACCAAAGAAGCTTTATGCTCTTCAAAAAGCCCTCTTGAACTTGAATTTCTTCAAAACCTTGAGCCTAGCCTACTAGTGGGCTATTTATATGCTTAATAGGGAGTTATGATCCCTTGATTGTCTCCTCTTAATGAGGGATCATAGTTATAACTACTCATTAAATCCTCCCACTAACTCAGTGGGGTGGTGACCTTAAATTCAATGGAGGCGAGGCTAGCCTCCTCATGCCAGGGTAGCCAGTTGAGGTGAGGTTAGCCTCCTAAAGGGAGGCTAGCCTCCTCAGGCGAGACTAGCCAGCGGAGGCGAGGCTAGGTAGTTGAGACGAGCTAGCTTCCTCAGGCGAGGCTAGCCAGTTGAGACAAGGCTAGCCTCCCTTGCGACCAGGCTAGCCTCCTCAAGGGAGGCTAGCCTCCTCAGGCAAACCTAGACAGTTGAGGTGAGGCTAGCCAGTTGAGGCAAGGTTAAGCATTTTAGCTCTTTAGCAGAATTGTGTCAAGCTTCAGGCGAATTTAGAAGTTAGTTCTCAACATAGCTGTGTAATGCTTCAGGAAAAGCTAGAAGCAAGCCTCCTCAGGCGAGACTAGCCAGCGGAGGCGAGGCTAGGTAGTTGAGACGAGCTAGCTTCCTCAGGCGAGGCTAGCCAGTCAAAAAGCTCATAGACTTTGATTTCGTCAGGAAGAGGAACATCCTGATTGGGTGGCCAATATCGTTCCCACCCAAAGAATGGAAAGATCTTGATTTTTGTCAACTACCATGATTTGAATGCCGCTTTCTCTAAAGACGAATTCTCTCTCCCGACCGCGGATGTTATGATTGACAATATGTGCGGTTTGAGATGATGTTTTCTCAGGGTATAATTAGATAAAAATGTAACTTGAAGATAAAAAAAACACACATCTTTCAGGATGCCTTGGGAGTATACTGCTACATAGTAATACCTTTTGGCTTAAAGAATGCTGGTGCGACATATCAACACACCATGAATCTGATCTTCCATGAACATATACAAAGACCGTAGAATGCTATGTTGATGATATCGCCATGAAAAGCCGCAACAAAGGTGATCATCTCGCATATCTGAAAAGAGTATTCGATATCATGCGGGCTCACTAGTTGAAGATGAAACTAATTAAATCCTTCCTGGGCGTAACCAGTGGCAAATTCCTTGGATTTGTTATTACATCTAAAGGAATTCACCTGGAACCAAAGAAGATCCGTGCCATCCAAGAGATGCAACCTCCGAGAAATCTTAAAGAACTCAAAGGCTTACAGAGATGTTTGACATATATCCGGGGATATATAACAAATCTTTCAGGATGGTGCCAACCTTCACCAAGTTAATGAAGAAGAGAGTCTCATTTGTTTGGGATAATGCTTGCCAGGAAGCATTTGAAGAGATCAAGGAGTATCTCACACACCCACTTGTTCTGGTAGCTCCAGTATTAGGAAAACCTTTTCTATTATATGTTCAAGCCATGGATCATTTCTTGAGAGGTTTACTAGCTCAAAATAATGATCAAAATCATAAACAAGCAATCTACCATTTAAGTAGAACAATGATTGGGTGGAGCACCGTTACAACCCAATCGAGAAGGAATGCTTAGCATTAGTCTTCGTTGTCCAGAAGATGCGACACTATCTTATGCAGCAACGCATTTAGGTCATCTCCAAAGTTAATCCCTTGTGATTGCTTATGACAAGACCGTCTTCGCTGAACTGCAGATTAGAGAAATGAGTCATATTGCTCTCACAATACGAGATGCAATTCATGCCACAAAAGGAGAT
Source organism: Agave tequilana (assembly GCA_038442645.1). Classification (NCBI taxonomy): domain Eukaryota; kingdom Viridiplantae; phylum Streptophyta; class Magnoliopsida; order Asparagales; family Asparagaceae; genus Agave; species Agave tequilana. The sequence goes on along the minus strand of JAVJIF010010366.1, from coordinate 3,579 downwards.
CAAAGCGCAAGCTGTGGCAGATTTCCTGGCCGATTATCCTGTTCAGGAACTTTAAAACTTTATGATAATCTCCCAGACGTGATTGGAAAAGTGAACTTCATCAAGCCTCCTCAGAAGAACAGGTGTCGCAACTATTCTTTGACGGAGCATTAAGGATAAGTCCCAAGGGAAATATCGTCGCAGGTGTGGGTAGTACTTATATTCCCACATAACTATGTGATCCCTCATGCATTCTCGTTAACTGAGCCTTGTTCCAAAAATGTCTCGGAATACAACGCTCTCTTGCTTGAGATGCAACATGCTGAAGAGATTGGAGTCAAAAATCTTAAAGCATACGGTAATTCAAAGCTCATCGTCAACTGGGTTCGCGGAGAGTACGAAATCCGCATGAAGACTAGGTGCCCTATTACTATGTGACCATTGTCATGGCAGAGAAGTTTGAAAACTTCTATATTGACCATGTACTGTGGCAGCAAAATGCGCATGCAGATGAACTGGCATCTCTCGCTGCTTCATTGACCCTTCCAGCTAGAACTACGGAGAGAGTTCTTTCTACAGTCATGATTGTACTGTTACATATTTGTCCTTGAAGATAGTAGAACTCCAAGAGGAGACCTTCAAGCTAAAGAGGTTTTTAAGACTTCGACAAGTCTCGAACCTAAAGATTGGTGATTCCCTTACATTGACTTCATCTTGTATGGCATATCGCCTAATGACCCCAGAGAGGCAGCTGCCATCAGAAGGAAAGCCCCTCGATTCTATTATAATGCAATCATGCGAACATATATCATCGATCGTACAATGGAATCCTACTCTGATGCCTTTCACATAAAGAGGTACAAGAGGCGCTCAAAGAAGCTTATGACGGTGTGTGCGAATCTCACCAACCCAGACCTAAGCTTGGAGGCCGGTTAGAAGATTTGGCTATTACCGACCGAAGATAATCCCTGACACCATCGCCTATGCTAACCGATACTATGCCTCTCAGATCCACGGTGAATTTGTCCATCAAGCACCGGATCATCTTCATCCAACGTCTTCCTCATAGCCATTCGAGATGTGGAGAATGGATGTTATTGGACCCATCAGCCCTCCAACATCCAAAGGATATCGCTTCATATTGGTCATACCAGATTACTTCTTTAATTGGGCGGAAGTCGTTCCCCTGAAGGAAGTAAAGATGCCAACGTGATCAAGTTCATTGAGCATCATGTGCTTTATCGCTTTGGTATACCTCAACGAATCGTCCATGATAATGGACCCCAATTTGTCAGCCAAGCATTTCAGAGGTTTTGTAATAAATCAGAATCCAAAGTGAGTCATCAATGGCATACTATCCAGCTGCTAATGATCTTCCAGAAGCTTTTAATAAGACTATTGGAAAGGTTCTCAAGAAATTTGTCTTGAAAAGTTAACGGGGCTAGGACGACAAATTAGGTGAATGCCTATGGGCTTATCGCACAATGGTAAGAACCCCGACAAAGGCCACACCATTTTTCTTGGTGTATGGATGTGAAGCTGTAGTCCCACTGGAGATCCAAATCTCATCATCTGCGAGTTATCTTTAATCAGTATTCAACTTTGTATCATTTTTCATCACATTTTCATACCTATTATCAATAAAAATGAGGTTTTTAATGGCTTTTCTCTTAAATTTCAAGTTCACACTTAATGAAGAAGAAGGCCCAAATCCAAGCTAATTAAGGGAATTAAAGAGCCCAATTCAAAGAAGCCTACATATGCAATGAACTAGAGAATATTATCTAAGTTCTAGAGGCTCCTACAGTACACCTGGGCAGAGGCAGCCTGTCAGCGCGAGCGCTGGCATAACAGCCTAGATGCTACCGCAAAAACGCGGCTTTAGCCGCAGATTCGAGACATTTCTTGGGTCGTTGATGCAGCGCCTGATCCTGCGGCTGCGATTGAAAGCGATGAGTCCCTGGTGCCTATATAATGACTCCCAGGGCCTCTGTTGATTCACGTTGGAGATAGCCATAAATTTTAGGATAAAGCTTAAGATTTCTTTAGGGTCTTCTTTAGAATCTCTTTAATTTTGTTTTTTTCTTTTAGATTCCAGAAAAGAGAGAGAGGATAGAGTGAAATCTCTGTAATTGAGAGTGACAATCAAATGCAAAGTTCATAGTCTTCCTCTCTAATTTCTTGCTTTTTTTATTCTTACTCTTTTAATTTCAAGCTTTTACTTCTTTGCACTTTAGTTTACTATGCTTTCTTCTTTGCTTTACTTCTCCATATCTAGCTAACTTTCTAACATGACTAACTAACCTCTAACACTACTAACTACTAACTCTTAGTGTTGGCCCGAAGGCCCATCACTCTAGTTTTGATGATGACCAACTCATGTAGTTATTGTACTAATGATCTTGTGTTTAATTAGTGACAGATTTATGATCAAGATCTTAGTAGGTGCATAGCATCAACAAAGGATTTAAAGTCAAGTTTTGGAGCTTGCACGGTGTTTGGACCAAGTCAAGAAGGCTTCAAGTGAAGACTTCAAGAAGATGAAGACTTGTGTCTAGGTTTGTTTTAGAAGATTTTATTTTTAGATAAAATGTAAAGGATAGAATAGTTGGTGGATTGCTCAAGTATATATTACACACACACACACACACTCTTGATTTAGTTTGTTTTTTATAAAAGAGTTTTCTTTTAGAAAAATATTGGTTTGATTTTTGGTATTCTAGTTTACATGTTTTAACTAAAACCGTTTTTAGAGCTTAATGTCAAAAAACATAGATATTTCACCATGTTTGTGTAGTGGATCATATTCATACACACTATGCTTCAAATGAGTTTAAATATCTGTTTTTGTATTTGGTGAAGTTTTAGAAAAACAAGTTTTGGAAAATCTACTTTGGAAAATACAGTTTTTCATTTGAGCCAATTTTTTCAAGTTACAAAAATAGTCCAAATTATTTGTAACATGCCTTGATTTTGTGCAAGTATGTTTGTTTATCAAAGTATATTGGTTAAAACTATTTTTGTAGATTTTCTGTGAATTTATGGGATTTTATTTCAACCAAAAAGACCAAGTTTTAATCCCTTAACAGTTCTGTCCTGGCTTTAGCCGGTCGACCGACCAGTCGACCGAGCGGTCGACCGACGTGCACAGACGTGCACGCCAGTTCTGGCAGGGGGGCCGGTCGACCGACCCGCTCGACCGTTCAGAGAGCTCTGCTCTCTAGAAAGTCCCCGGTCGACGACTGGTCGACCGACTGGTCGACCGGACAGAGAGCTGTGCTCTCTGTATCCTAGCCTCGGTCGACCGGCCGGTCGACCGATGGCTCAACGGTCAGAAATCTGACCGTTGGCCGGTCGACCGGGCGGTCTCGAACGACAGTTCTGTCAGGCCTCCAACGGCTAGTTTTTGGAGCCCTATATATTGGGCCATTGGGGGCTGTTTCTCTAAGATTTTAGAAGAGTTTGGGATAGTTTTTCCCATTCATTTCAGTGGTTATATCCACAAGTTTTAGAGCCAAATATTTCAATCAAAAGGGAGTTTATCAAGAGTGTTTCAAAGTGATTTCTTTGAGTTTTTCACCACACATTCCATCCTTGTTT